>JAFIRS010002256.1:0-235183 GCA_018342105.1 Gonioctena quinquepunctata | reverse complement strand
ATCAGAATGAGTCCGTATAAATAATTTAAATGTCATGGAGATGAAAAACAGTTCGTGAAGTGGAGTGCCAAGTAGATTTCACCTAGTCAGAAACTAGAATATTTGGGTATATAACAGTTGGACTTCCGCCTTGAATTTCCACCGATAACAACGCCAGCAAAGCATAATTCTTAAAAGATCATTTTTCACCCTGTTTTCAAGGAGAGTTTGATTGACTATCCAAAATTTATTATAGGCCATGAGATAAGCAATCATTAATGATAATATTAATATTAATGATAATATTGATGAGGTATTTATGTTTTTTGCGCACTTTGATTTTTTTCGATATCGGGGCCGATGAATTGGTACGTCTGTAGGCCACTTGAATCGGAAACGGCTAGAAATACCTTGGGTGTACATACAAAAAATATTCGCGTCCTAATCCTACATCACATGGTCGAAAAATATACGGAATGTTCCATTTAAAAAACACGAAAAAATTCAGTTAAAAAAGTTCTGTAGTGAAAAAATCTCTTCAAGCTACCCTGTATAATTTTAGGGCATGAAAATGGATCAGACATACCACACATCTATCTATCAAATGGCATTATGATTATTTACAGTGATTTTTGCGGTATGCATCTGCAGATGACATTAATTTGTGGTTGGGAGATAGTCAATAATATTGGTAGGGTGAATGGAAGTACTAAACTTCTTGAAAAAATAAGCTAATATACATGGCTGTTCGTTTAAAAAATGCACTCAACCTGTATATTCGGCAATAATTTCTGGTTATAGATTCTGTTGTCTTGTTTACTTTTTTTTAATAATCTTTCTAACTATTATAGAAACAATTGGACTCTGACGCACTATTGTCCCACCCTGTATAACCAAATGCTTGAAATATGGCTAATAACCTAGTAGTTGATGCCGAAAAAACATTATAGTTTGCTGTTATCGGTCGTGGCTATAACAAAACAAAAAAATTGTTAATAGGCATCACGGGAATGATTAAATACCCACTTGAAATATCATGGTTGCTTGTTCATTAAATGCTGAAGGCTAATAAGAATCACTAAATTATAAAGCGTCAACCTTTCTTGCATACTCTGATTGTTTCGTATAATATATAAATCGTATCCGTCGAAAATCCAACAAATTAAGTGCAACCATTAATTTGATTGGAAACATAGAAAGGAAGTCTCAGGTCAGTAAAATCGCTAATGGGGAGAAATTTTCTCACTTTCTGGTTGCAGAGTGAAGTTATGTTTGTAATTGTGATATTACCGAAATACCTTAAAATGCATGCAGAAACGAATGAACATTTTTCAACGAAAAAAAACACAATCTATTCCAGAGACAATCCTTCGAGGAGTTTAAAACGTCTTACTGCTGGAAGAATTGATTCTTTATTAGATGACTATTGAGCTGATGAGTGAGAATTGTTCTAAAAATGCTGAATCATTGATTTACATTACAATTGATTAAAAGGTGTAAAGAGAAGTGAAAACACTGCGGAAGAGGTGATAATGTATCATTTGTTCTTAGTTTGTGGTAAAAATCATTGAATTATATGTGCTTCCGAGTTTGTTTATGTATTTCGAAGAATTAAGTTCTTATTATGAAACATATATATGCTGTAAAATTATCACTTTTTACAAGCTTTTTATTTACTTTCACCTGTCCCGAAGTGTGTAATCAAATCTTAGATATTAAATTTGACCCACTTCTACACGAAATTGGGCAGGTGTTCATAATTCCGGTAAAAATGCATTAGAATTTTTTTTAAGAAAGAAAACGAAATGGTGGACGAGATTTGTGTTTATGGTCCGATTCGATTACAAATTGGTATGTGGGGGTTTTCAGGGTCGGAAATTATGAGTCTTTGACAAAATTCATGAAATTAAAGTGGCGAGTTTCGTAATTATGGTCCGATGGATTGATTTAATTGAAAATATGAACAGGATGATAATAAAATCAGATCATCTGCGACTGAGAGATAAACTTTAGTCACTTTTAATAATTGGTGCGGGGGTTTTTGGGGTCGGAGATTATTAATTCATTGTCAAAATTCATAAATTCAAGATGGCAGCTGAAATATGGTGGACGAGTTTTGTGATTATGGACCGTTTTCATTCAAAATTGGTATGTCGGTGTTTTGGGCTCGGAGATTATGAATTTAGTCGAATATTATTGATTTTATGTCAAAATTGAAGATGGCAGCTCCAGGAAGGCGGACGAGTTAATCTTCAGATGGTCTCCTCATTGAAGAACTAGATACCTCAGAAGTTACACGAAGAAAGCCTCATAATAACGATTATTTAACGAAAATGCGCGGTAAAATTTTCAATCTACTATTCACAGAATAACCTAGGTCAAACAATTAAAGACATTCTTTTTCCCTTTTGAGTGCATTTGTATAAAGTATTGTCTTAAAAAAATTCAAACCTTTTTATTTGTTATGTTGAGAAGGAAAACATTCTCAGTTGAATATTGAATATAAACCTTTTTCCTAAAATTGAAAAATCTACGATAAAAATGTTTTTTGTAATATCTAACAGAAAACAACTACTTTCCCGGCTGAAGCCACGCTAGACATTGAACTAAATCCGATACATATTGTGAAAGGACCCTTACTCAAAAGGATAAAACCTGAAAATGCAAATTTTCACTTTCAGGTTGTTCCTTTGAGTTAGTCCAATCTATCAGATGTAGTTCAATGTCCAGCAACTTTAGCCAGAAATAGTTGTTTTATAAAATATATCACAATACAATTCAATATTTCATTGAGAATGTTTCCCTTTTCAACGTGAATATCTCCCAAGAGTTCATCTTGAACGTTAGAAGATAGCGGCCAAAGATTATCTTTCAGTCGCAGATGATTCCAAATCTGATTTTATGAAGAAATTTTTTATATTATTCGAAATGTATTTCCTGTCTATTTTCCATTGAATCTGATCTTCATATGTAGAATAATATATGTAAAATACGCCTCTCTCATAGGCTACAGGGGCAGTAAAAAGATATTGCATACCCTACAATTGTTGTTGATGTATTTGCATGGACCAAGAGAGTTTAAATGCATCGAGTTCTTTGAGTAAGAGTGTGTAAAAACTCACAGTGATACGGAGGCTGCCAAAATTAAAAGCAGTTTCTGCAAAATTTTCTAGTAGTAGTATGGAGATGCAAGAAATACATTTTTTATTGACAATTGACGTGACGCTGTCCTCAGCACCGGACAATATCTTGAAAATAATTTTCTGCTGTTGCAAAACAGGTCCAGGGCTGTAGAAAGAGTAAATTGCTCTCCACATGTATTGTTGGTAATATAAACAACTGCAATTTTTGACCGATAGTAGACAATGAAGACACTCGAGTAACTAATTCAAAGAAAATTGAAACCAATTCGTTTCCTGTTTTGAATTAGTTTAAAAGTTATTCACTCGTTAGTTTTAGGGTTTTCTGTATTTCTGAGTGTGCATCTAAAAAGGTTTATGACTAATACTTTTTTGTATTATTGTATTCACATTCAATTATGATTCATTTCACATTTTTCCGATTTGTATTCATTGACCTCGAAACCTCACTAATTCTAATTCTCTTGGAAACATATTATTACTCACAATTCTTTCTCTATTTATAATAGCATAATCCAGGAAGAGGCATATCAATATAAAATATGGCAGTAACTATACAAAGAATATCAAGAAACCTGTATAATTCACAAACATTCTGGGACAATTTTTTCCTTCAGAAAACCGGGAATAATATATAAAAAACCGAAATTTTTTAAAACAATAAAAAAATCTGGTTCTGCCCCATCACTTACGTTCCTCATTTATAGTAATTGAATAAAACAAACGTTTAAAAAATTCATCAGAATCGGGGCTGTTCAGTTGGGTTTAGAAGTTTTAATGATCTTTCTGCTTCCTTGATTCCACTTTGTGGAGATATAGGAATTGAAATCATGTAATCGATATCTGATTTGTTATTTCAATTGATACTATGTAATTCAGCCATAAGGTGCTGAGTAAAAAGCAGTAAATAATATAAGAAGTAACATTACGTTATCTTTCAAGTGATCTCGGAATATATCCGAGTCTTGAAACATAAATCTAATCGACTCTTACATAATTTTAAACCAATTATTTAACTACTACAATCACTCATTCACTCCACTATAATGAAATAACCATCGCCACTTCCTCGAAAAGGATAGATTATTAAAATAGCAGAAGTGACTGGGGTTTATTTAGTACAGAGCGGAATAGTACTTGCAATTATGTTCAATTCGGACATAATGTACTAAAAAGATTTAATAATAACGTCTAGTTCACAAATTAATTGCAGTATTTAATAAACCCGATTGAAATCGCTCTGGAATTCAAATCTATTCTTTTGAGTAACAACAATTTCATTATATATATATATATATATATATATATATATATATATATATATATATATATATATAAAATAATATTACTTTTCAACCTATAACATAATTTTTTCATCTCCATAAATTTTATTCTCCGCTGATGATGAACCTATAGAGGTTCGAAACATGTATACCTAATCGATGGTTTTTAACCTTCCACCATCTTTTAACTAATCGATTGTTAATATTGAATTGTGGAGACGACTTCGAGTTTTTCTACTTCGTAAAAAAAAAATACAAATTATTACAACCATTTCACAGTGGGTGGGGCGCGAGCCATAGTTCAGCGGCAGTTCACCTGATTACGGTGTATGAATGTGCACGCTTGACATAATGGGATTGAATCAAATGCAAACAGTGACATTTCAGTTCGTGTGTGATATAACAAGTGGTGTTGATTGGGAAATCTCAATTGCCGGTTGACATTCGATAATAGATATCACACGTATTTTCGTTGCTTTTTTCGAAGTTACTTTGTAATAGTCGTCCCAAAGCATCACTTCCGCTGGCAAATCAATTATGCCACTCAAACCACAAGCGATTGGTCGATCTACACCTCAAGCGCGAAAGAAAAAGGCATCACGAGCTTCAGAACTAGACCAGCAACGGGAAGCAAGACTGGAAATCGTTCGAGTACGCAGTGCTCTATCCAGACAAACTGATTTAAATTCTGGCGAATTCCATTACGCATTCAATTGAAGTCCACGCGAAGTCATGGGCATAAGCTAGTATGCAGTAAATATACGATGTTTGTTCTTCTTCCCATTGCTCCAATTTTGATAGAAATTAATCTTTTGAAGAGATGATATATTCTGTATTGAATTTTTGTTTGCAGATTGTGTTCCTCCAGGAATTTCGTAGTCTTAGTCTTTGCTTGACTAATTATGGATGAAACCAATTAATATTGGCATTTGCGCCAAAGAAAACTCTTTGAATTTAATCCAAGTACAAATTAACAAATTTTTATCTTTGTTGAGATTGGATTAAATTTTATTATCTTCATTAATTGTGATCAAAATTGTGAGGAATAAAAAATTAAGCGGGTGAAAACACATAAACATCAATTATAATGGTACATGATTACTAGCACTGACAGGTCAGAAATATTCCCACAATTCATGATAGATATGATGTAATATTATTACTTGATGATGATTTTAGTAAGTAGAAGTAAATCTTAAACGATTAATGCCAGTGTTGTTGACGCAATTATTTTCTTGGGAACTAAAGGTCATTTCTAAAAAGGTCTGCTTCCGTGCTTCGTAGTTCATTCGTTATTTTATATATCACTTTTGAATACATTGACTTAATTAATGTTAATATTCTTGGGGCTATCTTGAAACTCAAATGGGTCCAATTTTTAGGTATGCCCTATACAATTATAAAAAATCGGACTACTCTGTAAAAAGTTATGCGTGGTCATACATATAGGCGTCAACCAGAGAACCTCCTCCTTTTTTCGTCGGTTGATAATTATCTTAAATTGTTTTTTTTTATACCTGTTACCATCATTTAAAAATCAATATGTTGAACAGTGATCGGAAATACAACTGTCCAGAACAGTTCATAGTTACATGTTATAATCAGGTCAATCAATGAGATGCTGTCAGAGGTTGAATAACTTGTTTTAAGTCGAATGTTTCTAAAATCGATATGAATTGAATTGTATGTTTGAATATCTATCATATTGATGTTAAAATCCACCATGCAAAAAAGAAGAAGAAACAATTCTTAAAGCAGAGGAAGTGGATGGAACTTCAGAAATGGGGGAAGGACTATTTTTCATTTCACAGATCAAGATCAATATGAAAAGGACAAATGTTTTCGTGTATTACTGACATCACATCACAAGGATAAGGATTTTTGAGGCTTTGTTTGTACTTGAAAATGAAGTTTTACATGAATAATTAAATAATTAATCTGAGTCAAAATATAATTTCATTTGTATTATAAACCAATCAATAGAGATTTTTTCATGACCAAAATACTACCAGGAAACTGACTGTGCGATCATACGAAATACGGTCCCTAGTTTTATTCTGTTATGTTTCCTTCTCCCAACTGTCATTGCTTAATTTGTTATAAACATTTAAAAGCCTTTTTTTTATCATTTTTCACTTGTAACTTGAAAACTAGTAGAGCAATCACGATAAAATGAGCCCTAACAGAATTCGATCGGATTATTAGTAACGGAGAAGAAACGGAAAAACCGGAACAAATCTGCGTTTAAAAAAAATTGATAACCCCACCATTTTTCAAGTTTTGTAGCAGGCTCTCCACGACATAGTAGTGATTGATATGTACTTTATGAGTGAAAAACTCAGGCTCTGTTGGATTATTAGTTTTGGCATAATTGCAAATGGATTTTTTCAATGCCCTTTATTGCAGCTGACCTGGATGCGTCATAGGTGGTCCGATTTCAATGTTTCTAAAAGATTTTGAGAACAGAAGTATAGTACTACAAAATGACAATTTTCATTTTACGTTAAAATGCTGCAAAACAGGTGAGGAATACTTGCAAACATGACCGAAAACCGGCGAGTGCATGAAAGCGGCTCAGGAATGGGGTTAGAGCAGCAGATTAATAACGGGCGCAGCGCGCTTGTATTACTATGAACTTGGAGCCTCTTTGTAAGTGGCGCCGCAGTGGCGGAATCGGCGAATCACTCCAGATAGCGCAAATTATCCATATTTGACCCTTTAATAAATAGAGTGTTTTAAAGTGCAACAGTTTGAATTTGTTTATTACAAACGTGAAAACTGCGGTTGCGTTGTGATTCGGCATTTAAAACCTTTGAATTAAATTGAGCCCCGGTTTCGGAAATTGCCCTAGTAATGAATAAAATGCAGATTGAGACGAGTAGTCTGCGAACCGCATTTAAACGACTGAACACGTGCACTGCGAATACGTAGTTCGCCTGCCATCGTAGAGGTCAATGAATATTTTCACAAACAATTGATAGAATTTAACTAAAACTTGTAGGAGTAAATTATAAGACTAAAGAAAAATTAAAGAAATATTAATAAATATGGAAGAAATATAAAAAAAAATATTGTTCTTTTCTATATACATACATTTCCACATATTTTCCATATTGTTCGTTTACTATCAGAATTTGACTAAAAAAATAATATTGAATGTGTATTACATGACTAAAAAAATGTTTCATGTATGTTCTTTAGATAACTGTAAATATTAGTGTGAACAAATTCAATTGTTTATATCAATGTGAAAATTAAACTTGCAAAATCTGTCTACTGACCTTTTGTCCTTTCGTAGATTGATTGTAACATAAAAGTTACAAAAACTACCTGCACTTGCAGAGCGAATGCTCGTGGCGACTGTAATCATTTTCATACATAAACGCTCACCGAGAGACGTCTGAACATTTGATTTGAGGTTATTTGCGGCTGAATCGTTTATTGTCGTTCATTTATTATACGCGCACCTTCGACCCTGGGCTTCTCTTTGATACAAAGTTTGTATCCGCCGAATCACAATGCCGTTTTGACGTTTGCGACCGAAGAATTCAAATTAACGCATTTTGTAGGCAACCTTTTTATCACAGCGGTAAATGGGGATAAGTGATACTGTCTGGACCAGTTTGTCCGATTCCGCCACTGCGGCGCTGCTACCAAGGCTAAACACCGACGCCGGTGAGCACACTCCTCCCAACCGGAAATTTTTGCCGAATCCTCTGTTGTTTCAGAGGTGAGGTCCTTCAACGAGCACAACATCCATGAACTCCGGACCGACATCGTAACGTCCCCTTCGAAGGACGGCATATCTATCATCTTATCTCGAAACCACCGTGTTTCTTTAATGCTAGCATATCGCCACCAGCATCTACAAGAATTGTGGCTGAAGAGCGCCTAAAGCAATGGTCTGTGTATTGTTTGGGATTCGCTAAGCCCAGATATTCTGCCACTTGTTTTGGAATACTGCCGATTTTGTTTATTCCAACACATTGCTTGGTGCATTATGATCTTGGCAAATCCAAAAACTGGTAACAAATCGCGACACAATTATAAAATGTCAAAATGATATCGGCGACGTGGCCTGTTATTCGTTTCCATGGCAACTACTGAAGGCTCTATCTTATTGGTTATACGTCGTGCGATTTACTTTACAGATGCTACCGTATTGGTTGTTGATCGTGCTTTCTGTTTACGGTAGAGTTAAATCGTACAGTTTAATGTTGCACAGTGCTTAAATAGACAGTTACATAGTTGGCGAACGATTCATACCACTCAAAAAGGAACGAACTGTAAATAACAAAATTGGGAAGCAGAATGATATTTTTCACATGTTTAACTGAAACTGTGAGCATTGAGAAAAAACTAACAATAGTACAAGATGCCACCATAATTGCAATCCTCGAATATAAAATCGATAGTTATATAATTCAAATGAATAGTTCCAGCCACTTAACTACAATGAATTGGATAACAACCATGAAACCGACCGAATCTCCCCTTCTTCTAGGAGAGGAGATCATCACTTTCCTTGTTGGTACCTGTCAGGAACTCGGATCGGTATCCAGTCGAAGACATAATGCAATAGTGGTACCGTACGCTAATAACCGTACTGCAGTACTACAGCGGCATGGCATGTGGTCTGGTGTGTATTGAATAACTTGTTCAGTAGATAGCATGTGCGCGTGTTTTCAGAAGATTTCTTCTAATTAGAAATCGCCGAATTGATGGCATACGAACTGGGTGAACTGGAACTTGTGATCAGGTGTTGTAGTGTGACTTTGTATTTTATATTAGTGTAGACGATGGCTAGTTTCTTCGGAAGAGTCAACAGTAACAAGAGGAGGCACAAGGGTAATTGTGCTACAAGATTGAGGTAATTTTTTCGTATATTTGTGGCTGGTTGGAACATGGAGCAAGAGTATATATGACATATTTTTTTCAGGAGTATTTTACAAATATATCATATTATTTTCGTTGTGCGTATTTTGTAGTTGAAATGACAAAGCACAGCGTTTCTTACGAATATCTTTTTGAATGGTTCATTTTTATTCGTTTGGATAAATTTTTTTGAACTGATGTCAATGTCGCAAAACGTTCGGATGAGGGTGACTTGAAAAGTTACCAATGTTCAGTCTGGATTTTGTGTTGTTTTGTTAATAATAATTTGGATATTGTTGTTGTGGAAGGATTTAAGATATTTTCTATAAAATCTTGCGGGTCATGTATATCAAAGATGTATATCAAAGGTTTAAAAATAAAGATGATTTTCGGAAAAAATAGAAAACCTTCAACAATTTTTGTACTATGAAGATTTCATATATCTCTGGACGAAAACATAGCAAGATATGAAAAACCCGATGGTGGAACCAGTCGGAAAAGTAGATTTCATAATTTATTAATTAATCAAGCTAACGAATCTTGTGTCAGAAAAAATGTGACATATTTTCTTTGGAAAATACAAACAGCATTTGAATTTTTGTATGAACCTCAAACAATACGATCAGAAATAATTTTTTTTGGTAGCATTTTGCAAAAAATCGAAACTTTGATAATTCCATCATACAGTGCTTCTCAAAAGTCCCCTCCCCCCCCTCTTATTTCTGGAACGATTATACATAAACAAGTGAAATTTGGAAACTGAATATTAGAGGTTGTAAACTTCCCTACTAGTGATGATAGATGACGAAATTGTCAAAGATGACGTCACAAGGCCATTGTGACCAATATTTTTGAATGGAACCCTACGGCAAGCGACACCTCTTTTAAAAGGTATCGAAAAAACTATTCAATGATACTTATTTTGTTTGTGTTTATGGCAGTTTTAATGGCTCATTAGTAAACATTAAAATTTAAATTCCATTCAGTATGATATTAATTACAGATTTAAGAATCAGTATCTACTTAAAGAAATTGCTCGAAGTGACCTCCATTTACTTCCTGGCAGTGAAATATCCTATTTTTAAACTCTTCTCGTACTTTTGCAAATGTGTCTGCGGAACCAGCCTCACATTCTGCAACAATACGTTGTTTTGAAACGTCAATATTGTCAGGTTCAGTATCGTAAACCTTCGATTTAAGGTACCCCCACAGAAAAAAATCCAAAGGTATGAGGTCCGGTGATCGAGCTGGCCATTCCGTTGAACCCAGTCGTCCAATCCATCTACCACGATACTCCTCATCCGAATACCGTCTCACTGCACCGTGAGAGTGTGGAGGAGCACCATCCTGTTGGAATGTTATTTCCAAATTGCCGAATTCATCTGGATTATCTTCCAAAATTTCAAGGATTAATGGTTCTATTGCGTTTTGCAACAGCTCCAGATAAACCTCACCAGTTAAATTAGTATTTAAAAAAAGAGGCCCAACGATGTGGTGTCCCAGGATACCTGCCCAAACATTCACCTTCTGGGGAAATTGGGTATGTGTTTCACGAAACAGTTGAGGATTTGCGTCACTCCAATACCTCACATTCTGTGTATTTACATTTCCATTTAGATAGAAAGTACTTTCGTCACTAAAACAGATTGTTTTGACATAGTCTGGCTGTTGGTTAATTTTAGTTTCCATATTTTCACAAAATTCTAGTCTTTGGTCGGGGTCCTCGTCTGAGAGTTGAGGAACCATTTTTAATTTGTATGCATGAAATTTGGTTTTTTTCAACACCCTGTGTACTGTACTTCGACTGACTTCACAGGTAGATGCAAGTTGTTGAAGAAGTAGGATTACCTATTACTTCTGCCAGTGTATCAATTTTTTTTCTCATCAGAAATTTGTGGTCTGCCAGATCGTTTCGCATCATTAATACTACCCGTTGTATCAAACTTACGAAGAAGCTCCCTCAAATAAGTCCTCGAAACGGGCTATCGGAAAACCTCTCATTAAAAATGCGTTCTGCTGCATGAATATTTTGTCCAGTTTCACCAAGAATTAGGATCGCTGCTACTTTATCACCTACAGCACGTACCATTTCGCTTCTTGAAGCACTTAAACGTTCAGCTCACAACAGTTTAACAAATTATTGGAATGTACAAAAATATTAAAAGTACCAAAAGCTGCTAAAACAGTTAAACGTTCGATCAACAATACACAACTTATTAAATGTACAAAAACTTGGACAATTACAAAAAAGTCGATTTAGGGAGACTAACAAAAACGTCAGCTTATTTGACAACTATCCAGAGGCGGAGCTTGAATTTGGAATTTTAGTATTAACTGATTTAATTCATCACAGCTTTGCGAGTTGCCAAAAGTGCCATAAACACAAACAAAATTAGTATCATTGAATAGGTTTTTCCGATACCTTTTAAAGAGGTGTCGCTTGCCGTAGGGTTCCATTAAAAATTATTGGTCACAATGGCCTTGTGACGTCATTTTTGACGATTTTGTCATCTATCAATATTACAACCTTTAATATTCAGTTTCCAAATTTCACTTGTTTATGTATAATCGTTCCAAAAATAAGAGGGGGGGAGCGGACTTTTGAGAAGCAATGTATACAGTTCGCTTGCGAATTGTTCAAGGAATGTAAATGTTTATGTTGAATGTATTGTAAAAATACTTACATGAAAAGAATTGAAAAAAAAATGTTGTAAATGTAAAAGCCCAATTTATCATTTACAACAAAAAAGTCACGTGTCTCTTAATGCAAGTTGGGTCATTGATATTATATATCTGAAATCTACCTTTCCGACAGGCCGTGCTATTGAGTTTTTTAACATTGTAATATTTTATTGGATGTTCTGTAGATTACTCAATGAATGAACAAATAACGCAGGTAAGAATATTAATTTCTGATATCTTTTATTTGAGAACTTCATGAAGGTTTTCATCATTCAAAAGAAACTCAAAAAATATCTATCAATTATCTTCCTATTTGGTGCTCGCATACAAAATAAATTTACAAATGAATGAGAGATGGTTCATACCTCAAGTTCTTTCTCTTTATTTTGAACCCGTTCATTTTGAATTTCCCGAAAAAATCAAACACATCAAACTACAACTGAGATTACTCATAAGATATTTTCAAAATCATTTAATTTCAGTCTACGATGCTTTGGAATTTCATAGAACAACAGATGACGCAATGCAAAAATGCCTTCGTTTCGATTTTCTAATGTAAAATTTGTTTCAAAATTCATTTCGTGTTAAGAATATTCATCCATCACTCAAGTGAGGCGAAATATTTCAGACAAATTTCATGCTTGAGTTTTGCGAAAGTGGGTTCTGGAGAAGGAGGAGGAGGATGAAAGTATTTTAAGATCATAAATAAAATCGAAAAAAAAAAAAAATTATTCACAACAAAACTCTCTATTCTGAACAATTCAATCACTTGAGGTTTACAACACAATGGAATGAAATACTTTGCGTCAAAACGTCGCGTAGACTAAGTTCAAAGATTGACCAAATCGGTTGAATAGTTTCAAATTGGCGACTGTTGAAAATGGAAAACATTCCCACTCTTCCGTTTTCATACCAATATCAGCAACATAGTTGGTTTGAATGAACACAAAAACAGAAAATTTCTATATTTTTCGCCCATGCACCATAAGGTTTATTGGTTTGTGTTGATTAGATTCTATTTGACAACAGCTTATCTTTCTTTGACACACATAACTCTCTTTCAAGAACAGATTACTGTAGATCTTTCCAAGTAAAGATCCCCAAAAACATATCGAAAACATTTTGTTCAAATTTCTGATTATTACAATGGTTGACTAAAAGACCAATTTAATCCATGTCATTAAAATATGCTTCAACTTTATACAATATTAATATTTGTTCAATTTGTTGTACAATAAAATAATAATAATAATTAAGATAGATAGATGTTTTTCGATTGTCTGATTTTTTGTTGAGGATTTGTACTACTGCTTATTCCTCTGAATTTTCAAAGAAAAAACATTAAAAACGCAGGGAAATATTTTCAGCGATTATATAAAAAATTTGGGAAAAAATAATACTACAGATTGACTGACTGGCTCGCCATTGTATCTCCCAAATATTCAGTGGGAGATACGAAGTTAGTTACAAGGTAAAATTATCGTCAGAAAAGAACCATATTCATATTGGTACTCAGATAATGAATTTGTCTGTTTTAAAGTCAGCTATTAAAATATCTTCGGATTATTTTTCAAAACGATTTTAACATTTTTTTTAGCAATTATTGAACACAGTGTGTTTCAAACATGGTAATTTCTCATTTATCCACAGTGTCTTGTGTAATCAAGAATATGTATTTAGCATTCATGCGAAATGAAAGAAATTGTCACATAGAATCCATGACCGATGGATTCTATTTTTCACAAATCAAGTAAGATCTATATTCGCGAAAGGGAGAAGTAGTTCCTGAAGTGTCCTGTGAAATAGTAAGAAAATTGGCTACAAAGCTTACAAAGCATATTACTTGAAAGAGTAATTTTCTGTAACAAACTTCATTTCTGGTTAGGGTTACAGCCGAGTTTAGGAGTTACTACAATTCGAAAAATAAAAAAAACAATCCAGAAAACTTAATAAAAAATATTGAATTACTCCAAAACTTATACAAAATAAGACACAATATACTTATTCTACCCCGATGTTGAAACATATTGGAAATGATTAAAATTATAGTTTTATTTTTATTTTTCGAGTTCCCCGTGTTCTTCTCTTTCGACTGACGTCAATTGAGATCGGTCAAACATTTTGAATATGGGTACCGATATCGTTTCTTTTTATTCAGATTCAGAATAGCAATAACACCAAAATGAAAATCATACTCATATGCTGAAGCAAACCAGATGGATACATGAATAATCATATCATAAATGAATAATAGAATCGGATACAATGATTAAAAATCCATATTAAATTTTGGTCTGTCCAAACTCTTCTGTGATAAAACATTGATTATGCTTTAAAAATTAATGATTATTTGAATTTTATGGTGGACCTAGTTTTCAAAATTACACGGTATCTGGACGCATGTCCTGAGACGATTTCTTCTGATTAAAATCGCCGAAATAATGGCATACAACTGGGTTGTTTTCTGAATTATGATTTCCTAATCAGGTATTACAGTGCGAATATTCGAATTCCATTCAACTGAACTGTATGTGGTCGATGGCTTGATTCTTTATAGGGATAAAAAGAAGAGAGGAACAAAATATTACTTTATGTATACAAAATAATAATCCAGTACGTGGGGGTTTTGCCCAACTGAAGGTGGGGTAGAAATGATTTTAATGTTTTATAGTTCTTTAATTCTGGTCCTTGATGAAAAATCCAAGTTTTCGACCTTGGAGGCAAGGAGGGCGGTTTACCGTGGTCCGCCATCTTGAATTAAAGGTGAATTGAAAAAAAATAATTCTTCAAGGGTTGATCCTAAGACAACAAAGTCCAATACAAATTTGAAGGAGACTAAATTCCCTACATTTTTTGTTAGTCTGATGTGTAACGAGTTACAGCCGTGGACACGTGAACATTCTTCTATAAAATCATCTGACTCATTTCTACACAAACATCAGGTACAGTGAACGATGCGTTTTTTTTATTGAGGTATCCCCAGTAGGCCTAATTCGCAGATGTTCTGTTTTGCAATTGAGTACGGCTGTTATTCCGTAATTTATGTCCCCCAGAATATTTGTATTATTTCTTTATTTTTGAGGGTTTTGGTAGGTTTTCGATACAATGTTATCCTCTAACCCATTTTCCCCACTGAGAATCTGGACTTCGATCCATGGCATTGCCTCATCTTCGTCGTGGCTCTCTATGATGATCTCTGGTGCATTCTCGCATGATTCACCATTGCAGAATCCGCATACAACCCACTTTTTCAGCAGTCACATGCTCCGCCGTATCCCTTTTTGCAATTACATGAAATGACATTCAATAGAGTATCTTGGGTTGGTTTATCCGATAATACATAATTTGTACTGCAAGAGAAGCAATTGAGGGTTGTTTATTTGGTAATAACCCTCGGATTTCAATACTATAAATATTAGAGAATCACATGCTGAAATCAGTATATTCAAATTGGTTAATCTTAAACATGGAATAACTTTGTACTTGAACTCATTAATTCGCCTAGATGAATAGAATAAATGCCTGGAGATTTTTCAATGTTATTTGGGTGTCCAAATTTTCGTAACACAAAAACAAGGACAGTCCATACCTGATCTATGAAACACCTATTACAATACCCATGGAACAAATCTTGAAAAATCCATACAGTAATTTTTTTAATATGACTTTTTATAGATCCATGCTACACTGGCAGTGAAAAAATGAATATGCAACGAAACATTTTATTAGTTTTCTGAATGAACAGAACAGCAAAACCGCATACTATTTCTCGCAGATTTTCCTTAACCTTTCCATCGGCAGTAGCCATGATTTATTAATTAGCATATGAAAAACAAGTATTTTTTCCAGGAAATCGTTGGAGTCATAAAAATACTTATTATGTTGTTTTATCTTTATGGCAGATCTCATTAGTTGCGTATTCAATGGAGCATTATATATTATCATCCCTAAATTAGTTGGATATGCGCAAATATATACTCTGTTCCTTGCATGAATTTGCATACGAATTCAGAATTATATGTGTGCAATGTCAAAGTCGTTGAACTGAAGATATCAGAAGAGTGTGACGATAAAGATGAGTGACTCCTGTATTATTGTTGTTCATTCATCCTGTACATTGTTTCTTGTTCATGTTTTTTTTTATGAATGTCATTTTATGTCAATGAAAAAAAAGGGTTGAATTTAGAAGTTATTCTGACTTTGCTAACAAAAGGAGTTTTTCACAAAAAATTTGTTCATTTTGATCATAGATTCTTTAATTTTCAGAAAAATCTTCGTATTCACTATATACAATTGAGAATTTTTACTCTTTCAACATGAATACCTCTCAAGAGGTTATCTGGAACGATGGAAGATAGTGACTGAGGTTTATCTTTCAGTAGCAGATGATTCTACCTCTGATTCAACCCATGACAGGTCATGAATGTTTCTAACATGTTCATTGTAAAGTGAAATTGCTTCTAGAAAATGTGTTTCCCAATTCTCTTGGTCTTCATGATGATCGTGAAAGTGGGAAATATATTTTCGTCGACAAAAATATATTGAAGACTCAGTGAATGCCATGCCACTCTTGCATCAATGTTACAAATGATTTCTGGTGATTACTCTTTTTTAGAAAACATTATTTTTTGCCTCATTCATCTATGTGAGATCTCATTTGAGACTGGAATAGAAAATCAAATTACTACCCCGATGAAAATGCAAAATTTCACTTCCAGATTTTTTCTTTTGCGTTAAGGTCTTTTCACAATATATATATCAGATGTAGTTCAATGTGCAGCGTGGCTTTGTTTTCTGTTAGATATTACACAAAATTAGTTAATTTAAAGTTTTCAGGAAAATCTTTATAATCAATATTCAATTGAGAATGTTTTCCTTTTAAAGATGGATACCTCCCAAGTTATCTTGAAAGATAGAAGGTAGTGACTAAGGTTCATCTCTTAGTCGCAGATTATTCCTCATCTGATTTGATGAACACTCTGCTCATATTTTCAAACATCTCAATAATACCAAGGTTCATAGTTCCCATTCAGAATATAAGAACTATTTAAATGAGGGGGATTAGTGGCATGGAATGCAAACTGAATGAAAATGCATAGATTGTGATATATGTATTCGTTTTTCTAGTTATCGTTCATAATTGTTTTATACTCAATGTTTTATGAATAACATAAACGATTATGTTCGAAACATTTGTGGTGAAGTTTATTTCTGATGTAGGTATAAAACATCATTAATGGTCGTCATTATAATAACTGACTAACAGTTATATCAAATTTTTAGTTCAACAAAACCTGAACTGAACACCTTTTCATTGAAGCATGACAACAGCACAAAGAAATAATTATCCAGTTAACATTGAATCATAGGAGTCACTGATAATTATTGAGAAACGAAAATATAACAGTATATATATATATATATATATATATATATATATATATATATATATGTATATATATATATATATATATTTGACGACGTTTTCAATGATGCAGCGACAAAATGGAATTCAATGAAGTTCATCCTTTTGAAGTGAATGGATGAAAAAATGGTATTGAATACGCAAAAAATCAAATCAAATAGAAAATTGATTTTAACAAAAATAAGAGATTGATGTGTTGAAATGATGAGTTTCCATGGCTTCGAGAATTTTAAAACCAATCATTGTGGTTTCCGGAAAAGTAAAAATCAAGCGAATCATAATTGGTCGATTTTTAATGGTATTTACAGTTGGCTGATAAATTGTATATTTCCGGGCACCGAATGCGGAACCAGAAATGTCAAATCAAAATTATTCAGCCAATCACAGCACACCATTTTATATTTGAAAAGTTATGATTGGCTATTTCTCTTCGGAAGAGATTCCCTCATTAGACAATAACATTAATCATGGTTTCTATTCTGGGAAGATGTGCACTGAAATATAAATATCGCGTACTATTATCAACATTACTGATGGATTTGATATTTAATTTCAGAATGAACACTCATTACAGGGTTTTCTAGTCAATATCCATTTCTCTGAGTAACTATAGGTTACTTGGCATTACCATTAACATTAGCAAAACATATTGACTTTTTCACCCCGTATTGACATTTGAGTGTTTCTGCACAGAACATAGAATAAGTAAAATATAAATTTATTATCCACGATTCGCAATCCATCCAGAGAACGAAACGTATAGACATGCATCAATAACATATATTGTATTTCATCACGTGACCACAATGTCCGAAATCCCAAGATAAGGAAAATGGACTTCAAAGTCAGGAATAAAGGTTACTTTCGACTTTGAACAAAGTCTATGTGTTCTCATAGTCAAAATTTTAAGGAATTTCGACATATAGGTCCCATATGGAATCTACGCCATATTTTTCGGTTTGAACCGTTTCCGCCATTGTAAAAATAATACATAATTTTCTCGAATCGACCACATTTTAATGAGTGGTAGTCAAAAATAGGTGAATATGATATGTACAACATACTTCATCTATAAAATCAGTTTTTGAAGTTTTGATGGAAAAAGTTGTCAAAGTAGACATGAATTAATGTTTTTTTTTTCATACAAATCTAATAATTTGATGGGCCCACTTGTTTTAGACGAGTAAAAATCAACATTATCACAGAAAAGTTTGTATCGCAAATGAAATCACAGCTAGGTGTGGATGCGAAACCATCACTTATTGCATTATCTGCTATACGTTTATTGACAATTTTTTCTTCATACGCCATGTTCATGTCAACTTCAACGCTTTCACGCATAAGCATGTTGGTTAAGATACACAATATACAGTAAACTTTTATCATCTTCTTCTAACCTGCCATTGTTTGTTGTTTGTTTCATTACAGTGTTTATAACCTGAAATTGGTAAAAATGACTACATTTTTACCATCAGTCGACTAGTCTGGAGGCAATTTTACCTATTTATGCCTTCAACTTATAAGGAGAAATGTCTTAATTTCCCAAATTTCGACTTCTGAATTATTTCCATTTTTTCCCCATAATGGTAAATTTAAGGCGCTGACCTATTCGAAGGTCGAAATGACGTTAATTTTACCTATAATGTTTGTTGGGTGGTAATCTTAAGGTCGCGGGTTCGAATCCTGTTCCCCTCTGGTCTTAATTTCAACATCATGTCACTATCAAATGAAATCAATTGTGAATGTTAAAAAAATCAGAGTTGAAAAAGTAAGGGCACATATGTGCCAACTCAAATATGAGAACGAGAAGATCAAATATATATATATATATATATATACATATATATATACTTTTTCAACTCTGATTTTTGTAAGGGCACATATGTTGGGAATTAAAACCCAACAAAAAAACATAAAAAATTAACTCATTCCAATCCTTTCATACCATTATGGGAAAAAAGGAAATTGAAGTCAAAAGAAAAATTCTAAAAATGAAGGCATAAAAAAATATAAATAAATTCAAAAGCGTCATTTACCAAGTTATAAACTCTAATAAGGAACAAAAAAACCGAATGAAAAAGGATTTTATTTTCTTCCTTTAGCGTAATGGTTTTGGCGTATAAAAAAGTCTAACTATATAGAATTTACTATGATATTTTCTTTTCATACAATGCAAAAAAACCACAATTTATTTGAAAAAAAACATTTTCCCTTTTATAAAACTTCAACTGACCAAGAGAATTTTCATATTTCCCCTTTCCGCTCTTAAAAAGGACATTTTTATTGGCGAAGCTGAAAAAATAATCGGGGCTTTGGGGCCCCGATTAAAACGCTTTGCAAAGCGAGAGTAACCGCTGACTTTAAAACCCTTTTTCTTTTTTGAATTAGCTTCGGGAATGCTTTTTGGGAAAAGCTTCGGGGGGCATTGTTTAAAATTTTACTTTTTATTTTGTCAAAAAATTCGAAGGTAAATTTTAAGGGCCCAAGGGCAATGAAGCCGTTATCGGAAAACACAAGGTTTCGGTAAAATTAAAAATCTTAATTAAAACGCGACATTTAAAAAACCATGTTATTGAAACAGAGAATTCTTTGAAAAACCAATCCTTTTAAATTTGGCTTCCGATTTTATTTCCCGCTTCACCGAATTTTACGGCAACTAAAACCTAAAAATGGCGGTTATTTTTTCCGGAAAAGTTTTATTAAACCCTTCATTTTAACACATCAATTTATTTTGTTAAAAATTATTGTTATTTTGCTATTCCATTTTATCCTTCCCAAAAACTTATTAATTTTTCCTATTAACTCGCGGCTGTGTTACCGCTGGTGACGGACGAAGTTTCCGGAACGCGGCCATTCATTTGTTAAGTATCTCTTACCGGCATGACCTGGGACCCAAAGGTTTGGTTAACGCTTTCATGTTTTATTTCAATAATGGATGAGTGTTTTAAAATAGTTGCCGTCATAAAGCGTGAAGCAACCCATAGTTGAATACTCCTATGTGGGAACAAAGGGGTGTTCTACCAACTGCTTGTATGGAGATTTTTATGCGACAAGGCCCAATGTCTGAACTCCTCTAACAATGGGAGGTTATCTTCCAAGCTTTGTGCCTCATTCCATGAACTCATCGTCTTGTGATCCATATTTTTTCCCGGTATCATCATCGGTAAAAGCAATTTCTTACTCTACATTAATTTTTTGTAGTTGATGATGACTGGTGGAAGATGATGGCTCTGATCTCTGGACATCGGAAGTATAGGATGGTTTCGGATTATATTTTCATTTTGTTCTCATTCTGGCAGCTGATCGATAATAGTTGGTGGTATACCTGTATGGTTTACTAACTCTATTCGAATTTTTGCTCGGCATTTTATAGATTTCTAGAATGTAGGCACAATAAAAATTTAAAGGAAGTAAATGTATCATGTCATCCTCATCTGAATCGACGTGGTCTTTAATATCTGATGATAGACTAAGTTACTTTGAGGATTTTATTTTAGGTAACTTTGACTTCGTTGTAGACATTTAGTCTGATTAGACAAATATTGTGGTAATCTCGCCCTCATTGTAGAGCAGTAGGTATAAAATAGGTCAAGAAATGTCCAGGCAACTCCTTTAACTTAATTGGTGCCAAAATAGGTAATAAAGAGTATATAGTAGACCTGTTTACTGACTTGTCAATTCCCTGACTATACACACATGAGGTAATAATTAGGTAAATTTTCACCCAGAAGGTTTTCCTGAGAGTTCCAGTATTTTGAACACATTTTGCTGGTTACCTTTAGGTGAAATTTAACCTAGTAAATAACTCTATTAACCCATGAGGCTGTGAAGGTATATTTGAAGTCCATAACAAGTAATTTCATACTACGCACTACGCCTATTAAGTTTTTGGTTTTTGAAGGAGATTTGGTGCTCTCAATTATGGTTTTTATAACTCCAATTATAACTTTGGAGTTAGTTAGTACTTGAAGGTGAAATATTTGGTTAGAAATGGGTAAATTCGGACTTCTTGAAGCCGCTTTACCCCACTGCTTGGTATAATTTTCCTATAATGTTAGTTGGGCAGTCTTATGCTCTACCAACTGAGCTATCGAAGATCCTGCAACACATCCATATCGCGAAATGCAGATGTTGAATCCAGGGTCTTCGATAGCTCAGTTGGTAGTTGGTAGTAAGACTGGTAATCTTAAGGTCGTGGGTTCAAATCCTGCTCGAAGATGTTTTTTTTTATTTAAAAATTCGTCTGCGATGCCGAAAATTCCCTTTTAAAAAATATAATATGTGTGAATTAATAATATGAATTTTCCCTACTATTTTCTATATATATATATATATATATATATTATATATATATATATATATATATATATATATATATATATATATATAAAAATACAGATTTGTTCAAAAATTTGGAAATGAAGCATCACTATGACACCAGACACAAATCCAATGTACATATGTACAAATGTAGAATATATCATCACAAAAATATTTTTCCATAAAAAGTAAAAAATCTTAATAAAAATGTAAAAAGTCTATGATGACTTCTAGGTGTTTTGCCGACCCTTTGTATGGTAGGTGTCTTCCTGAGATAAGTATTTCTGAAAGAGTTCCTATTTTGCGAAGTACCAAGTCCGCTTTTTCTGGGTTGACTCTTGGCCTTCCGGCGGAACACCACTTTCCTAATGATTTCCGGTTGTTCTTGAGTCCATATCCTTGCGTGTTTTTGTACAATAGCTGAGTATTCTCAGAAGTGTTTTGGATCTGAACTTTCAATGTTTCGATATTAGTATGAAATTCTATAATTAAACCAAACTACCGAAAGGAAACATTTTTTTACATTTCTCTTTCGATTTGAGTCAGATTACATAGAAATATAAACAAGCATTTGGGGAGATTTGAATCGCACTCTAACTTTTGATCGTAGAGTTTAATTGAGGTTTATACAGAAATTGAAATTATGTTTGTGTTTTCTATTGAATGTCTCTTTTTGCTAACATGTGAATCGTTAGCTTGATTGATGGCAATTTCAGATAATAAATAGTTTTGAAATCTACCTTCCAGAGTTTCTTATGTTTCATAGTGTGGTTGTTAGAGAAAATTGGTTTAAATGATGACCCAGAAATCAAGAAAACAGCTCCAATGCTTCTTGGTAGGTACACCAAAATTTTCTTACTGAGAAAAAAATAAGAGATCGAGGAATATTTAGGTGTTGAGTTTGAATCATTCGGTGATACGTGTTAATATAGTCCAATCTGGTTCAAATCTACCCCAATAATTGTTTCATTTAAGATTTTGGGAAATATATATATATATATATATATATATATATATATATTCGTTAGATTTACCCATCCGGGGAAAATATGGAAGTAATATAGAAGTCGAGAATAAGGATACAAGGCATTTCGCCCAATTAGTCAGAGGTTTAAATATGTAAATTTGTCTTAAATAATGGTCTTTTCTTCCTATTCATGACCTGAAGTTAACTATATGGCAGAAACAAATTTGAGGTTAGAAGAGGAAAATAATTGTCAAAGGAAGATGAATATGGATGAAGCTACAACCTAGCCACGATATAAGTTGCGATACAAACTTTTCTGTGATAATATTGATATTTACTGGTGTTAAATATATGTGATCCTCGGAAGATTCAATTTGCTTGAGGAAAAGTAAATGAAATATTCCGTGTATACATCAAATTTATCTGTGAAACTTTGGAAGATAAGAATTTGATTTATTGTTTTTTTTTCGATAGCAGAAACAGAGCAAACAAATATGCAGTTCTTTTTACGATGGACCTATGACCAGATAAAATATCTAGAAGCTCTGGAGGAAAAATAGATTGGAGAACAACAAATTTGACCGATATATCGACTTATTTACCCCTATCCATATGAGCAAATAGGTCTTACGAATAAATATAAACCCCTTGGGATATGAGGGTATATTTGGAGTTCAATCAGTCAATCATATACAAAACAAACAGCTGACACAACCAACACATACGCCTCTCACGACTAACATATTACCTTATACTCTCGGATTATCTCATTAGATTAAATTCCCAAAACACTAGAATAACTTTAAGAAAAACCAAATGATGGGATCTATTCTACATGAACGAAATCGAAACACATCTTGTTCCATTGCAAAAGATATATCAGTAAGACATCAGACCATCAAAAGTTCGTCGAAATGAACATCGGGGCCATATTAGATATCAACTAATAATTTCTCTTTTTTTTCTTAGTCAAGAATTATATATTTGGAATTTAGTTCAGTGTCTTTCTTTTCACTCTACAATACTTCGTTCGTCGTTCAATTCTCCCTTTTTTGCTTGACGTTATCGGTTTCTCACTACTGATCCATCATTATATTCATTTCTGGGGTTTCGACCAAACATGAATGATATTTCTAGAGTCCGGTTCCAATTTGCCGACTAATAGGCGGAAGAGCCAGTTAGCCACTGCAGGAAATATTTTAGGGACCATCTATACATTTCGTATTCCTAGTAGTATGTTACTCTCAATGTTCAAAATCTCAGATTCAATCATTACTATTCTGGGAAGGAAATTTGTTGCTAATAAAAATTCAAAGAAATTAGGTACTTAATCACACAAAGCAACAAGTATCAAGATCTTAGCATATTGTTAGTACAGGATGTTCATGTTCAATGGATGATTGGAGGCGATGATATCGCAAAGAAGATTGCACCAACAATAGGAGATCAATGGAGAACTCCAAACAGTTGCATGTGAAAGAAATTAAAGAACTTTCACCAAATTCCGAACATATGCTTTAAAAGCGTGTAATGAGGTTTCGATAGCAAGCTATAAAATTGATTATTGTGTAAATAATCGGTCGAAAACAGACAGCTCATAACAGACATGAAACATGTACAAGTTCATTCGCTAAAACATGAAAATTTGGAGCAATAAAGATTAATTCTTCGTTGGCTACTTATGGGCTAGAGTAACGTTTACTTAATTGTTTGAAACTTTTACGTTTCAAACGGCTTTACAATTCATTATCCAAAACAATCTGAACAACTGAAATGACGTATATAATGTATTGAACCCCACAACTTTATTAGTCAGAGAAGTCAATACTATAAATGTATTAACGAGCAAAAAAAAAGGAGTCATAAGAAACTTTTCCGCATAATTGGCTCTTTCGTTTATATGTTCATCATAACAGATAATTTCATGTAAAAGAAAATATTCGCCAAATACCTTGAGAAAGGGGTATCTTCAAAATTCCATTAATTTTTTTCTTCCTAGAACGATTCATAAATCATATATCAAATAAAAGAACTGCAGTAATGAATGAAGAATATAATTCAAACAGGTAGTATCAATTTATATGTATATATATATATATATATATATATATATATATATATATTTATATATATATATATATATATATCTATCATCAGTTGAATCCAAATATGATGCAATTGTTGAAAATATATGCAATTGTCTGAAAATATACAGGGTGATTCAAAAGTACTTTGACAAACTTCAGGATTCCTCACAATATTCTAATATGAATTGTCCGAATGAATATATGCCCGGAAACGCTTCGTTTCCAAAATACAGGGTGTTAAAGTTTTATTTTTATTTAATTAAACGAAAATTGGTATTGAGAGGTTTTTTGAGGTGAACTCTCTTACTCGTAGGCGCACCACCTACACTCTTTTTCTTTTTTGAAGATTCATAACTTTTTTGAGCGTACTTCCAGCACATTTTTCAGTAACAAATTCGATTTACCTCTATCATATCTACGTGAAAAAGCTACCCTTGTTACAAGTCGTTATAAGCAACCGTTTTCTAGATTTTGGACTTGAAAATTTCAAGTCGATTATTTGATAATCGATGCGTGTTGAGGTTATTACCATTATTTTACATTTTTCACAAGAATGCTTAGGAAATGAATTTGACGTTTAAGTAAGTAATTTTGGTTTTTTGTAGGGGGCGCCACCTATCCTATTTATTTTTACTCGTTTCAAATAGTTATTTTTGTATCAAGGGTGCAGAATCTGTATTTTAATTAAATTTGCAAGAATTATCAACATTTTATTTCAAGAAATTTCGAATATGTAGAATAAAATAAAATTAAGGAAACTGTATTGTATTCAAATGAATTGTTCAAAGTGTCCACCTTCAGCGAACATACAGGCATTCAGTCTTCTAGTCATTGAATCTCGTACCCGCTCAAAAATTATTGGTGTGGTTTCTTATTATTTCACAGGCGTCTACTATTCGGATTCTTAGATCTTCCCCGTTCGCTACTGGAGTTTTATAAACTAGTGACTCCAAATGTCCCCAAAAATAAAAATCTGGCGGGTTTAGATCTGGGGACCTTGGTGCCCACGCCTGGTTCTTCTACACCCCTACCGATCCATCGATTTGGATAGACAGTGTTAAGGAATTTCCTGGGTGGGAACGCTTAAATGGGCCGGACCATAAACCACATGGGGATAAGAATTTCTAATGGTACATTCTGAAGTAGTCCCGGCAATCCATTTTCTAAAAAGTCTCTGTGAGTTGCGCCATTCAGTCGGAACGGAAGAAAGAAAGGACCTATCAAGTAATTATCACTTATTGCCGCCCATACATTTACAGAAAATTGATACTGATAATGTCTTTCACTAAGTGCGTGCGGATTTTCCAGAGCCCGAACATGGTTGTTATGAAAGTTTATGATAGCATTTCGAAAGAAGTTTGCCTCGTCCGTGAAGAGTACATATCTTTAAAATTGGGGATTTCCAGCCAATTTCCTCAAAAACCACTGACACATAATAATGCGTTGAGGAAAGTCTCGTGGCAAAATAATATGGTATGGATAAACTTGTTGATCGTGGATGATTCTCCAAACTGTGGACTGAGTAGAATTGAGAGCTTCAGCAATTATTCTTATACTTGTTTCTGGATTCTCCTCGAGAGCGTTCGAAACAGCTTCTTCCAATTCTGGGGTTCGGACTGCTCGTGGTCTTCCAATAATATCAGCTGCCCTCTTAAAGCTACCTGGTTCGGCCAAACGACGGTGGAGACTGGTAAATGTTGGAGCTGAAGGCAGTACTCGATTAGGAAATCGCTCCTGGTAAATACGTCTTGCTTCGCGCACATTGCCATCCGCAAGGCCATAACGAAATGCATATCGGCTAAATGAGCATTATTGTTTGAATAATCCATTTTTTCAAAATTAGTGTTTTAAAACTCACAGAAACTTCAACGAAACAACAAAACGTTTAACTGATGTAACTAATATGTAATTACCAAAACTACTTACTTAAACGTCAAATTCATTTCCTAAGCATTCTTGTGAGAAATGCAAAATAATGGTAATAACTTCAACACGCATCGATTATCAAATAATCGACTTGAAATTTTCAAGTCCAAATATCTAGAAAAAATACCTGAGGTTTGTATTGTAATTGAGGTCAGTATTTCAAAAGTTATTTAAAAAAAACGAATATAAAAATAAAATTTCAACACCCTGTATCTTGGAAACGAGGCGTTTCCGGACATATATTTATTCGGACAATTCATATTAGATTATTGTGAGGAATCACCTCCTGAAGTTTGCCAAAGTACTTTTGAATCACCCTGTATAGGTATTTAAAAAAAAAGAAAGAACGTGCTAGCAAAGTTCGGTGTCAGTGAAGCTTAGCATTAAAATTCGTTTTGACTGCACAATATTCATTTTACTACAAAACACGAGTTTTTACTGACGTTTCGTTCTGTCAAAATACGATGATTACATCCCCCTATAATGTTCGCTGACGCTGGTTATGAATACTATGCAATAAAGCGCGTATAGAACATTATTAAAAACGCAAAAAAAGCAATTTTCTACCACTTGTTATCTCAAAACTTATGTAAAATTGAAAAATGAACTATGTTCAATCTCAAAATGTTATTTCCATGCAACTACAACAAGTAGAAATCAACAATTTATAGGCTAAAATCGCTGCCGAAACTGTGACGCATATTAAATCTGTTATGTACCTACCTTTATGAAAAACCGTTAAATTATAATTTTCTAACTCTTGTAGTAGCTCTTAGTAACTATAAAATAAAAGAATATAATATTTTACGACCTAAAATAGTGATTTTGTGCTACTACAATGAGTAGAAATCAACAATTTATAGTCTAAGAATCCATTGCTGACGAAACTAAACCTGCTCATGTACCTATATAAAAAACTAAAATTTTTTTAATTTTCTACCACTTGTAGTAGCCCAAAGTTGATAAAAAATTTAAGAATATAATATGCTACATTGTAAACTAGTATTTTCATGCAACTAAAATAAGTAGAAATTAAGAATTTATAAGATAAGAATCTATTGGTGCCCAAACTGCATCTATTATTATATGTACCTACCTATGAAAAATTATAATTTTCTACCACTTGTAGTAACCCAAAGTTGATACAAAATGAAAGAATATAATATCTTACATTCTAAACTGGTATTTTCATGCAACTACAATAGGTAGAAATCAAGAATTTATAGGCAAGAAATATATTGTTGCCGAAACTGCGACGCAAACTAAATTTGTTCATGAACCTATATGAAATTCAAATAAATAGAGAATTCTCAACTATTCTTTGTTGGTTGTAGTAAAATAAATAATAAAAAGAATCAGCTTTTAGTTTTTAATTCAGGTAGCTATAAAATGACAAAATATTCAAATAATAATAATAATCAATTACCTTTATCATTTTGACTATTGTAATTATTGTTTATATGGAAAACACAATTATTATAAACTATGGCAGGAGGTTGATTGAAAGCGGTGGCTCGTTCTTGCTTTAGAGCTTCATGACTTGACTCCACAGAAGTTGAAACCAACCTCATTGCATCAATTATTTCCTGATGGTGACTCGAATCTATCTGCAGATATGATTTTATTGAGTGACTACTTCCATGTCCTGTGATTTTAATTAATTGCTGTTCACCAATTCCTGTTTTGGCTAAAGTTGAAACAGCAGTGGCTCTTGCATGGTGATTTGTTATTTTGACCTTTTTGACGTCAATTCCAATTGATGATGCCGCCGATTTGAACCAGAAAGAGACCGTATTTTGTCCAGCCGGACTGTTCTTGTACCAACCCTTGGAGTTGGGGTGCTGCCAGTTTGGAATGGGAGTTAAAAATAAATGGTTGGTTTTGATGAGGCGATCTCGCTTGCTTGTTAACTTTTTGAAAAGTCTAACTGGGCATATTTCTTCATTGAGTATATTTGGTACTAACCACTTACTGTCAGCCATTTTTTTTTCAACCGCCTTGGGTATTGAAAAGGGTAATATTCTCAATTGAATATTGAATAGAAATATGTTACTGTGAATTGAAAAATCCACGATAAAAATGAAGTTATTTTTTGTGAATGTCTAACAGAAAACAACTACTTCCCCGGCTAAAGCCACGCTGGACATTGAACTACATGTGATAGATATTCTGAAAGGACCCTAACTCAAAAGAAAAAATCTGAAAGTTAAAATTTTCATTTTCATTCAGATAGTTATTTGATTTTCTATTCAAGTTTTAGAGAAAACTGGATTATATTCAATGCGACCTATTGCTTTTACTTGATTAATAATTTCCACAAAATATTCTATGCATGCTGCAGCTCCTTCATTCCCTTTCCAGGCCAATTCATGAGCAGCGATATAGAAAAAACAATTTGCAATCCCTCCGGGGTGTTTTCATCACAAAGCTCAATAATTTTTTTTAACTCGTCTGTTGATAATCCGAACGAACTTGTTTTTCTCTTGGCTGGGTCCTTTTGTAACTTCCGACGCTTAGCATTTTCTGCAGCTCTTGCGTTTTCAAATTCTATATCAGAAAATGGATTAAATTTGCGATTGTTCCTTTTAAAAAATAATCTTGCAGCTGCTTGGCTGTGGAATTCCATAGAACTTTCACTACACACTTCTTGTAGTCTTCGGAGTTATTTTTTCGCATATTGAACCCATAGTCTTCAAGAACAAGCTCCAGTTCCTCCACAGGTATATTCGCTCTATCAAAATCATACGATTTTTCTTCGCAAAACTTTGTAAACTGCCTCCATATGCTTGACTTGGATTTCATAGTACTCGAGGGCGTTAACTGCTGAATCTCCTGACGAATCTTTCTTTACTTTCTTGACCGAAGCGGAACATTTTTTTTCACGTCGTGCCACTTGACAGATTCGGAACTCAAGTACATTTAAGATTTTACCTAGTTGCCATGGTAACTAAACAATTAAGTCAATCAAGACATTCTATATTTTGCTAGTGGTGTGAAATTTTCTCACCGAATACCACACGAGGTTAAATTATTTTCGGAATTTTTTTAACCTCTAGTGGTATTACAAGTGAAAATGGAAAAATATTTCTATTTGATTTTCAATTTAAAATGTTTCCCTTTTCATATTTCTGTTATTTAAGGCGTAAACAACCCGAATCGGTCCTAAATTAGGGCCATCTTAATTTGCATAACAATAGAAAGAGGAGTTTTCTAAATGAAATTTATGTGACAGCGGCGTAACTACAGGTAGTTTATTAGAATAATAAGTATAATAATAATTAAACATGATTATAATTATAGAGATAGGCAGAAAATTGAGATATTTATTATTTTGATATTTAGTAGATAAAAACTTATATAAAAGTAGGAATAATATGAAAATAGATACATTGGAATAAATATTAATATTTATAAAAAATCTACAATACAACAACTTCATTTTTGAATTTTAGCCATCATATTCAAAGTATTCCGATAAACTATCGTCGCTGGGGTCCAGATAAATAATAAGGGGCTCTACAGTGTTTTCTGGCATGTTATCAGATTCCCACAATATTTCTTCTATTCCAATCACATGTTCGACGCACTTACCCCATTTTTCGCAATCCTCTGTCTTCATGTCCTATTGCAAGATGTTTTCAGCGTCTTTCAGTTTAAAAGTAGTGTTATGCCTTGCTCAAAACCCTTTTACTTGCGCCCACACCAATTCCATGGGGTTTAATTCACAGTGATATGGCGGAAGGCGAAGTACCGTTATAGCCAATGACATCAACTTTAGATATAACCTTCGTACGCCTATGGATTACGGCGAAGACGACTCGGTTTTACAGTTCAATAATGATTTATTACTCTCTCACATAGGAAACAGAGTATAGTTGTTTTAACAGAATGTAAATAAATGGCGACTAAAAGTATTAGTAAAAAATATTTTGATGAAAATTGTCTTAAATTACTGCACCACGGGTTGTTAATCTAACTATTGTCTCAAGAAACTATGTTTTTCCTTTCATTTTGAAATATGGGAAAATGGAAAAAGTGCAATTCTTCCGTAAATCTTGACAACTTCTGTGTTTTCCATTAACATGTATTCTAAAATGTAATTACTTATTATTGTCATAACCGCTGAAAAAAAAAATCCCTTCATGGATGGATATTCTCTAAACGTATGAGTACGATCTGTGGAATCCCCAAAATATATCATGTCACCTAGTATAATAGAGATCTGAATATTTGGACGAATCTAAGAAGTACCCATTATCGAATCTGAATTGCATGAGTCTCGTAACAAATAATCAACGAGTGGAACGACCTTCTGGAAGGCATTCAAAATGACCACTGTACAATATATTTCGAACAAAATACCATCTGAAGCATTAGTGAAAGTATGAAGATCAGATATGATTCGCGGTAAATTTATTGTTAAACTTTGTATTATTAGAAAGGGAATTCTTAAATTTCCATACTAATTCCAATTAATTCAAATTTGATGATAATCTACAACGCTTTCGTAAACTTGTATCAGGAAATTAAAATCGTATTCGCAAGTTATTGTATATAATTCGGCGATATTTTGCAACGAATTGCAAATCGAAACCAACATCAATAATAATTTGTTGATTTCACAGTATGAAAGTTTTTGCATCTATATTTTCGACAGAAAATTATGGTACCTGGAAAATAATTTATAGAATCATTATAATCCTTTCCAGTTTACTTTTTTTTAAATTTTTTGAATTTTTTTAAAAGAAAATTCAAAATATTTCATTATTAATAAAGTTGATTTTGGGGTTTGTGACAATGGTTGATTAATTTCACTAGATGCTGTTCGAATTTAGAAGAATCTATCATGAGCGTTTATCTGATAGGTATCAAAGGAATTGTAACTACAAAATCATTTCTGTTTAGTACAATTACAAGCTTGTATTTACTTTATCTGTCCCGGTGTGTGTAATCAAATCTTGCAAACTAAATTTGACCCTTTCTAGTTGTCCGATTATCGTGAAATTTGGCAGGAGTTCATAGTTTCAGTGACAATACATTATGAAATTTTTGTTAGAGAAAAATGGCGGATCCAAGATGGCGGACGAGATTTGTGTTTATGGTCCGATTCGATTCAAAATTGGTATGTGGGGGTTTTCGGGGTCGGAGATAATGAATTCAGTGGATTTGATTTATTGATTTTTCGTCAGAATTCATGAATTGAATATGGCGGACGAGTTAATGTTCAGAGGGTCTCCTCATTGGCGAACTAGATATAGCTCAGAACTTAGAGGAAAAAGGCCTTCAACAAAAATGCATAGACTAAGGCGTACTCACTAAAAAGCACAAAATAAAATTATAAAAAAAAAACTTTTTTAAACAAGCTTTTATCAAATGTGCGAAAAAGTAAAAAATAATTGCTTTGAATGTGTGACGAACGTTATTTCGTGAGTTACAGATCCAAAAGCTTGTCGCTTTTGTATTCGAACTGAAAATTTGCGCGACAACTCTTGAATCTGTACACTGCTAAAAATTTCCATAGTAATTTTACAAAAAAAATGGGAGTTTTAACGCATAACAATAAAGTAATAATCAAATTCAGTTTTGTAAATTTACTGCACGACTCCAAGTCCATTTAGTAAAATTACAATACAAATGAAAAATGAAATTTTATTAAACAAATTTGATTTCAAATGTTTTTTAAATTTCAATATACTGAATTGTAAGTTCACTATACAATTTAATTCAACTAGGTTTTAAAAAATTACAACATATTTGTTGCATTCTTACTTAACATCCATCAGAAATCTGTTTAGTAGGTAATTAAATTACAATACATGTGTTTTGTTAAAGAAAATTGATTGAAAATGTTTTGTAATTGCAGTATATTGCATCGTGAGTTTACTTCATAATTTATTTCTCAATTAAAAATTGATGAGTAAAGGGAACAAAGGTCAGATGACTACAGATTTGAGTACCATGAATTATTACTAATATCAAATAGAAAATTAATTATTATTGAATTACTCACCACTAATTCTTGTTTTTTTAGTTTCCAAAAAATGGCCTTTGATTATGACCAATAACTTCTTCCAGTCACTTGAGTAATAGTCTCATAAGTATTATTAATTTTTCCCTATTTTAATGGGGGATTTTTCATTAACATAAGTTTAAACAATGAGAATTTAAAAAATTTGATTATTTTAAAGTTGCTTTCTTTTAGTGGACTGTGAAATAACCAAACGCTCCACTAATTCAAGTAACACTAAACAGTAATTTTTAGTACCAAATAGTACCATTGTCTAGTAGGTGTCCGATTGTCCAGAAAAGCCGGGAAAACAAAAGACACAGTTCCAACACGCAGAGGCTAGCAACGTTTGATGCGTAAATCTGAGTAGACATTCAAATCACAAACAATGTTTGTAAATTAAAAAAAAAATTGTCTGGAAACCGACCAACAGTTCGGTCAAATTACAAAACGCATAAAAAAATATTTTTATTAGTGAAATTACAATAAATTATGTAATTTTCAAGTCAGGGTTGTTGAAATACTGAAAATATTTGGAAATTTTTGATGACTAGGTTTCAATCTATTTTTGGAACTTTACAAAAAATTATAGTAAATCAAATCACAAACAATGTTTGTAAATTTTAAAAAACTTTTGACTGGAAACCTAACAACAGTTACGCCAAACAAACAATTATCGAAGATCATTATCTATGAAAGAAGTCATCAAAACGCAGCCGTGCATCTCGCTGCCATCATTTTACGCTTCACCTAATTCAATTGCTAGTTTGTTTGGCGCCGACTCAAAATCAGTTACTTACATTAGTTTAGGAGCTCAATTATCATTTAGACTAAGAAGGTTTATTTTATTTTTGCTTTTCAGTTGATTTTTCGTCGGTTTAATTTTTTTGTTAAAAAGTTTTTTTTCTTTCAGTTCCGATGGGTCAGCTTTAATACTTATACTGTAAAAGATTTACTTTTCGAATTTCTGATGCTAAAATGATACCAATTACTCCTACCTTCCTTTTGGTTTCGTCGTTAAAATGACTTACCCACCTTACTTCAACTGTTACCAGTTAAATAATATGATTATCTACTTTTACTATTTGTTGTAATATAAATTATTTTCGTTGTTCTGGTTAGTTTATTTCATTACTTTGTATATCATTCCATCCTCTCATAAAATATACTGACATTGTCAACTACGTATGCGCGTGCTATTGTTCACTAGTGAAAAATCAATTATCTCCTATTTTTCTACCCGTAAGGGTGGCTAATCCCTTTCCAAATCCAAATATAAGGTATACCCTATCTATTAAAAAAAGAATAATCCAAATCGAAGAACCCAGTACAAAGTTATGCCTGATAGAATCGGTTAACGGACCAGAATTCAGAGGGTGAGTGATCAATATCCTTCATTTCTCTACCCTTAGGGGTGGATTTCATCTTTCAAATTCAAATGGGACCAAAGTCAAAGTACACCCTATCCACTGAAAAGAATTATCGGAATCGAACGCCTCAGTGAAAAGTTATGCGTGATCATACATAAAATAATGATGGAAAAAAAAATATACGGGTCGACTAGAGAACCTCCTCCTTTTTGGTTTAGTCGGTTAACAATGACGACTCATCCCCACATTTGGTATATTACTCAAATTGTATTATATTTTGTATTAGCAATACCCTGATTTCTAATTTTACTCATATTTTGTATTGTAAAACAATTGTAATTTTACAAAAAAATTAACAGTGTAACTCACGAAGTAACCTATGTCACACATCCAGAGCAATTTTTTTTTAGTTTTTAGCGCATTTGAATAAAAGTTTGTCTTTAAAAAGATTTTTTTATTAATTTCTCCAAATGATCGTGTCATTATTAAAATTAATAACTTGATACTACGTACATTGCGAAATCATTTTCGGAATTCGAGTACTCAATATTTCTATATGAGCGATCATTCGATACACACCGCCTAAGGAGAATTCACGTTCCAAACGAACAGTTACCTACACAAAATCTAGATAGGGAGATATTGAATACATATAACGGAACCCCTTGATAATCGAGTTATACTCAAACTTGATCGTTGATAACACACTGCTTTCATATTTCTTCAACATAACGAATAACAAAAAAAAAAAAAGAGATACGTGACACTTCACTGACTTATGGGGTATTGTTTTGTAATTGGTTGTTCTGTGCCATTCAGCTGAAACGCGAGAAGCTGCCATATGAAATCAGCATAAGAAAGCCAAGTGATTTGGCCAGAACCATACTCAAATTCTCCAAAATGTTCATTATATATTTTTCAAAGGAGGCAGAACTCATCAAAATATATCCTTTCACCAAAACTCACCGATGAAATGGGTCCTATTACGGTCCTAGTATGTATCTATATCCGCCATATAAATGAAATATTTTTCCCTGAACAATTTCTCATTTCACGCGCATTTTCTTCCACTATATTACTCAAAATGATAATTTTTCACCACCAAACAATTGTATTATGCCAATTATTCACTTTATTTCGTGTGTTTTTGTCAATGTGAGAAACCACTGGCATTATTCAACTCTTGTGGGATGATTTTGAGGTTGTAATGGTTGTATCCTTAAAAAGTTTGTTGATTTAGAAGCAAGTAGCCCTATTCAACTCTTGCGGGACGTTTTTGATGTTCTGACACATTTGATGTCATGGATAAAATTCTATCGACATATCATGTTCCTTACTTCAATGTGGATATAACGATTGATAAAGCCTTCAAACACCACTCAATGATATTTCTGTTATTATGAATCTTATATATACTACCTTTATTTTCGACATCACCAAAAAAGTTTATTTGGATAAGTTATTTAGAATTAAAAACAATATCTAGATTTGAAATCCCAGCCACCTACGCAACAATTTTCTTTCCAATTTGTATGGTTCTATGCTCATAAAGAATACTAGTATCTCATATACACCTTAGGCGCTTCCCTCATATTACTATAATAATATTTCGAAGCAAATATTCGTCCAATTTATTATTTGTACTAGAATATCGAAGTTTGTTGAAAATGTTTTGAATTTTTACTAGTTTTTTGGTGCTTATTTGATATTTCACTCTGTATGAATGTGCATAATAAGTATCATTATGATTCAATAAAAGAATAGTATATTATGATACAAATGTATGAGTGAGCACTTAAAGCGCGCCCAACGAGTTTGAGGGCACGACGCAGAGCGGAGTGCCCTCAACGTTGCAAGTGCTTTAAAGGCACTTATTCACGTTATCATACGCTATTTTCTATCACCTGCATTATAACTTCAATAACAATGCTGGAAATAAATTTTAAATCAGGATAATGACAAGTGATTATCAAATATCAAATAATCATAATTGTGCATTCAACATTTACTCGAAATAGATGTTTTATATTTTTGATGTAATTTTACATATAAATAAAAAGTTGGACTTATTTCTGTTACCTAGCAACCTTTGAAACACGGCGTGTTTTAATCTTGCGATTTCGCACGTTTTTTAGTTCATAAAACAAGGATTATGATGCAGGTATGATAAAACATAATTAAATAAACCCATTAGGGCACCAATCAATCCAATATCATTTATTAATCAGTATTTGTATTACATGTCATGCTAAACTCACATACTAACTACTTACAATTATATACATATATATATATACAAGTAATGAGTGTGTTTGTGTTACATGTTTGTTTGAGTGTGGCTTTTATCGACCTCCTACATATTGTTTATGTCGATGTTTTAAGTTTTTACTTTGTGAGTGTTTGCGGTATGAGTTATTATGTTTGTAGTAATTTCCAGGAAAACTGTAAATTAGTAAGTTAAGGGGTTTGAGTTACATTTGAGTGATGCTTAGTGCTTGTGTGGTTGTTTGAGTATTTTAGTTTGAGTTTTAAGTTTGTGTATTTTATTTGAGTAAGATTTTAATTTTTGAGGGTTGTTTGTGTGGTTTGAGTTCTTGTTTTGGTTTTTGTTTTTTGAATTTGTATTTGTGTTCAACCTGCCGTTTCTGATCGCGCCGGCAGCCCCTCAGGACATCGTGAGGACGTTTGTGGCCTAAGCCTACGTCCCCACGTGTCCCTTGGTGCCACCTACGTTCTCATCACGACAAGATGTTGGAGTATTTGTGTTTGTACTGCAAGTGTGCGTTGGATTTCTTGAAGTATTTGCAAGATTTAGGGCACCGATGGCTGGTCAGGTTGATGGGAGTCTTATCGATAACTGAAGCCAAGCATCGTCGGGCGTGGTAAGTACTTGAATGGGTGACCACCGGACAAGGAATCTCCGCGTTGAATGCCCTAACAACTGTAGCGTAGTAGCATATTCGCAGCTGCAGGCGTCTTATTAATGAGCACGAGATAAGACGATAGATATGCCGTCCTTCGGAGGGGACGTTAAGATGGCGGTCCCGAGTTTATAGATGTTGAGCTCGTTAAAGAACCCTACCTCTGAAATAACAGAGGATTCGGCAAAATTTCCGGTTGGGAGGAATGTGCTCACCGGCGTCGGTGTTTAGCCTTCGTAGCAGAAATAGTCCGACGTTACATAAAGCAGGAAAAAAACCTATTAATTAATGCTAAACAATTGAATAATAGAAATCTGCAATCACTTCAATCATAGTGTTTATCTTAAAGGGTAGTCCTATTTTATTATTAAACATAAAAAAGAACCAAATTTAAAAAACGTTCAGAAACCTGAATAATCATCAATCATTGAATTCTTGAATTTCCACATGTCTTCCTTCCATCGCCAAACATTTTGATTGTTGTTGCACGATATTTTTTACAAAAGATTTCGGTATACTAGCACAACACTCCCTAAAAACGTTTTCTAATTCATCGATATTTTGAAATGGTCTTCGAGCATACACGTTTTCTTTAAGGTACCCCCATAGAACAGATCTATATAGAATACTTTATTTGACTACGTTACATAATACAATATGTTTGTAGCAAGTCATGTTTGGCTTACGACTAAAAATCACATAAAGATGTAGAAAATGTACAAAAAGTGTTAAAACTAACAAACAAATAACATCGATCACAAATATAAAAACTTTGAAAATCAAAGAAAGTAGTGACATGTGTGATACCACAAAAATGTGTTCTGAAGTCATCGACAGAATAGAAGCAATGCCTCAACAAATGATTTTTCAATTTCCTCTTGAAAGTATTCAGACTGAGCTCTTTGAGATCTTGAGGCAAGGTATTGTACAGAGAGTAATCTATGGAATTTTTTTGCGATAGGTGAAGACGAAATCGGTTTAATCGTATGTGATGAGAGTTTCGTATGTTATGTTCGTGAATATGACATTGTTTCGTCAAGGATCATTTCTTCTTATGTATTTCAATCAAAACATAATATAGGAATAAAGTTGGTAATGGCATAATCCTGAGTTTTTTGAAATTTTCCTGACAGTGGTCCCTGTATCCAATATTAGCCAGTATTCTCAATGCCTTCTTTTGCATCCTAAATATTTGAATGGAATGACATGAATTTCCCCAGAGTGGTACACCATAACTAATGAGGGAGTGAAACAGTGAAAAATATGAGGTTTTTAATATATCTGCACTAGTGATGTTCTTCAATTGGCGAAGAACAAATAGAGAATTCGAGAGTTTTCTCTTCAGTTGGGAAATATGTGCAGACTAGTTGAGTCTATTATCTAATGTAATGCCCAGTAATTTAACTTTATTAGTTTCACAATTAGAGATGATTTGATTATTAGCAGAAATCTGGATGTATTGTGACCATTTAATTTCAGCTTATTAGATGAAAACCACTGATTAGCACTATTAGTTACCACGTCGAGATGAGACTGTAACATATCATTATTTTTATCCGACAGAATGAAAGTGGTGTCGTCCGCAAAGAGGACCGATTTGATCGGCATCATATCATTGCAGAGGTTATTTACATGAATGGCAAATAAGAGCGGGCCCAAAACGGATCCTTGCGGAACGCCTGCTCAATAGTTTTAAAGTTTGATAAGGTACCGTTGCTTGTTGCTTGTTGACGATTAGTAAGATAGGTTCTTATTAAGTGAAGCGGAATACATCTAACCCCGTAATAATTTAATTTTTCCAACAAAATTTCATGTGAGACGCAGTCGAACATCAACACAAAGCATCAACAGAGTGTGATTGCCCTGCTCAAGTTCCTCAACCACGCCAGACACGATGTCAAACACTGCATTTATTGTTGAGCGCGACTTTCTGAATCCATATTGGGAGTGGCTGAAAAAATTATTATTCTCAAAGTAGGCATAGAGCTGAATCTTGATTATAATTTCAAGCACTTTACTGAATATTGAAATAATACTTATTGGTCTGTAATTATCGATGGCTTTAGCATCACCTTTTTTAAAAAAGGGGCAGTTCTTTAGAAAACTTGAAGATGTCTGGAAAAATACCAGAACATAAGAATGAATTGATCAGTATAGTATATATGTTTTTCCAGTATCAACGTTTACCGTACAATATTAGGAATTATTTCATATTTCACATGGGAAATTCATCTATGAATTACTTTAATCACATTACCTTTGACTTTTTGAGTTGAGTTGAAATTTATTATTAGCAGTAACTGAGAATCCGAGAAGTTATCTTGCTGCTGTAAGTTTCTTCCATTACAGGCGTGAGTAAAGCATCAGCACAAATAATATTATTAAAACATAAATGATACGAACGGAGATTTGAATTCTACGCGTGAGTACAAGGAGAGATAGAGATAGCAAAGTATATGTTGTTTTCTGACGAGGCAAGTTTCACTTCAAATGCAGTAGTAAATTCGCAAAATTGTCGGTGGTGTGTCGACGAAAACACATATTTTAAAATGAATGCAAGGACCAATATTCCTTTGAAACAAAGGTCTTGTGTGGCATTTTCAATAATAAATTATTTGGTCCATTCTTTTTCCGTTACAATATGTTCTTAATTTTAAATAGAGCCAATTATTGATCAATTCTCACAACAAGAAAGAAAACGGCCATTGTTCCTGCTAGACGGACGATTGTAGAGTAAATGGATTGGTAGATACTCAACATATCCATGGCCAGCAAGGTCTCCTGATCTCACTCCTTCAGATTTTTTCTATGGGGGTGCCTTAAGGAAAAGGTGTATGCACGAAAAAATCGACGAATTAGAAAATATTATCAGGGAGTGTTGTGCCAGTATACCAAAATCTTTTTACCTAAATAAAGAATTTTGTGCACGAACAATAAAATGTTCAAGTGGAAGGTCTAGCTATGTGCACGTATAGATATATTCAAAGAAATAAATTTGTATTTCGTGCAGAATAATTCATTTAAAAATTTATAGCGGAGCGCTTTCGACTGCTGCATAAAACATCAAGTTCAGAGTAAAAACATATTAAAATTGATCCTGGTCAGGATTATTATGGATTACAAATCATTGGAAATCGATATTTCCAACCAATATTCATTGAAGTATCAACTTCCATTAAATCATAGTGATAGTTATATGGACATACCTTCATACAGAGTGAAATTTTAAATTTGCACCAAAAAACTAGTAAACATTTTAACCATTTTCAACAAACGTCGATATTCTAGTACAAACAATATGTTGGACCAAATTGAGGGAGGCGTCTAAGATGCATATGAGATACTACTCTTTATGAGGCTAGAATCATATTTTTTTTGCGTAGGTGGCTGTGATTTCAAATCATATCCTTTCTAATTCTAAATAAACTTTTGTGATAATGTCGAAAATAATGGTAGTTTGCTCCTGATCAATTCCATTTTTTTTCTCCACTGTACATCGCTTGGAAATTTACAATGTTGGAACTCAAATGCAATGCACCAATTTTTCAGTATAAAATTTTCCGACAAAGGATAATAAAAAAGTTTTCCATATGGTGCAAATTTTTTGAAACTCACTATATATATATATATATATAAATTAATATATATATATATATATATATAATATAATGTACCCTTTTGAAGTATTATTCTCAAATAAATCATGTGATTGAACAGATAAATTGAGTGACTATGTACATAAATTATATGGAATTTATATAGAAAGCAAACCTCAGATTCATCATAAATTCATCATGAAACTGAATATCAATAATTATCATTCACAATTATATTACCAACCTCAGAATACTCGGCAATTTAAATTTTGAAATATCAAACATTAACCCAAATATTAAATTATAGGTGCAGAAAAATATCTTGGTGAGATCATTATTATAAAAACATGTGTTGAAATCATTATATCCACATCAAAATTAAGGGAGTTTTGAAAATTCAACATTTATCAGGTTAAGATTGAGAAAATGTACGAAAAGATATATTTTTGTTTATTTCTTGAATCCTTTGATACATTTACTTTTGGTTATTATTTGGATTTTGGATTCTTATAATAAAGGTCTATGCGATTGTGTACGATGTTTCGTCCTTGGTTAGAGACATTTTCAATTTTTATTATTCATAGTCTTTTACTGAAATACACTTTCAATAGATGAGAATTTATATATATTATTATTTTGACATCTTCTGTTTGGAAAAATTCAAAGTGAGGTTGTTGTTTTTTCCAATCATTAATCGTACAAAAATTAATTATGTTCGCAACATACAATTGGCACCACTGTTATCAGTCTCAATTTGGTTTTGGCCCATCAGAGGGCATGTCAATTGTCTGTCAGATATCATGTCAACTACCTGTCAGAAGTACCTAACCTGTACTTGACACTTCTTCCCACATGGGAAAATGACAGTCACCTATAGAAATTGTGATAATCCTTATTTTAATACTCAACTAGTTATTTTAAACTGTCAACCATCACATTTAAACACCCATTCTCAACAAAGATGTAAGTCATATTCAACCTATTATTTTTATAAAAAAACTAACTTTGAATTTACACTTTTGTAGTCTCTCTGATGATGGAAATAATTGATAAAATTTCCGAAAGCTTGGACAACCTTTAAAGAGTTCTCTTGTATTTGCTGCAAAACCCCACTATTTACTGGTTCCATCCCTAACTAGTCAGCAACGACTACCCATTCTCTCTCTCTCTCTCTCTCTCTATATATATATATATATATATATATATATATATATATATATATATATATATGTATATATATGAGGATATCAAAAACGATACCCAGTTTGTTTTATCTGTACATCGAGATATGTATTCAAAATATTCATCATCAACTGTACGATTAAAAAATGACATGAAAGGAGCGACTTCCTTGCTATACTTTATACATGGAATTTCCTTTCCACATATCTCATCTACCAGACACGGAAACTGAAGCTCAGTTTCCTCATGAATTCATCACGCAACTAAATATCAATAATTATTATTCACGCTCGAGCTAGCCAGGAGCAGTATATCTTGTGCAATACTTAAAATAATTTCATACGGAGAGATGTTGGATGTAATTCAGGTTGCAAAGACTGTTGGTCAATTATTAATATTGAAATGTAATTACTGACCAGCATATTATTAGCCTGACGTTGGAAAAAATAAGATATATGTAATAGATTAGTGATAGTCTCATAAGACTGAATAAAACTTCAGTGGATTGCGCAACTAGTAATTCTTATTTTCATCATTTTACAAACCAATCATTTTTAAACTTATCGAATAGCTCCATTTTAAATTGTTTTTGGAATTGCCACAGTGATTGGATTGAAATTAAGATAAATAATTATCTTTGAAATTTCAATTTAGCCAATATGCGCCCCTCGTTTTTCGTTTTAAATCTTACAAGTATTTTCATAGCTATTAAAAAGTTACAATCACAAATTTTCAAGACAATCTGTATGGGGTAAGGAAACTGTATGGGGTTATAAATCTGTATGGGGCTAGGAGAAATTATTTTATACTTTTCAGTGCGTTACAGTACCACTAGAGGTTACATTATTTCTGAAAAAAATATTTTTAAAATATTTATAACAAAGAAACAAAATCAGGATTTTAATTTAACGTCGAGTGGTATTTGGTAAAACAAATTTGCAAGTTTTTGCAATTCAATTTATATATTGACATATTATCTATAAACGTCACTCAACGCTATAAATAATATGCTATTTTGATTGTTATTTTATGGGAGGCGTTGATTGACCTTCAATGTCAAATTGGAACAAAAAATGGTTAGTCGTGGTCAGTCGTGGTTACACTGTTGATTTTTTTGTAAAATTACAATTGTTTTACATACAACAAATGAATAAAATTAGAAATCAGGGTAGGCCAATAAAAAATATAATAAATTCGAGTAATATACCAGCCATGTGAGGAAACCTACTAAGATGAGTCGTAATTTTACAATCTTCATGTAGTAACTCTACACTTATTGTAATTTTACCGAACTGTTGGTCAGATTTAAATCAAAAGTTCTTAAAATTTATAAACATTGTTTGTGACTTGATTTACTACAATGTGTTGTAATGTTACAAAAATATATTGAAACTGAAATTACTTAAGTCTTAAAATTTAAATTTTTAGTATTAAAATCTGACTTGAAAATTACATATGAATTGTATAACTTTAAATTTATAAAAATACAAATTTTTTAGATTTGATTCTCTACTCAGATTTCTGCATCAAACGTTGCTAGCCTCTGCGTGATAGAACTGTGTCTTTTGTTTTCCCGGCTTTTCGGGACAATCGGCGTTGACACCGACTAGACAACGCTGCGATTTCGTTACTAAAAATTACTGTTTAGTGTTACTTGAATCAGTGAAGCATTTGGTTATTTTACAGTCCACAAAAAGCAAGCAACTTTTAAATAATGAATTTTTTATAATTCTCATTGTGTAAACTTGTGTAAAAATCACCTATTTAAATAGGGAGAAACTTGTGAGACTAAAGTAAGTGGAAGGAGTTATAATCAAAGGCCATTTGTTGAAAGTTATAAGAACAAGAACTGTTGATAAGTAATTCAATAATAATTAATTTTCTATTTGATATCAGTAATTATTCATTTTACTCAAATCTGTAGTCATCTGCCCATTTGTTCGCTTTTTTTATCAATTTTTAAATAGCACTAAATTGTATAGTAAATTTACTATGCAATATACTGAAAGTACAAAACATTTTCAATCGAATTTTTTAACAAAATTACGACACCCGTTTTGTAATATTACTAAACAAATTTCTGATACATGTTTAGTAAAAATGCAAAAAATAAATTGTGTAGTAAACTTACAACATACTGAAATTACAAATCATTTTCAATCAAATTTGTTTAATAACATTACAACAAATGTATTGTAATTTTACTAAACGAATTCCCCATAGAAGTTTAGTAATTTTCAACAAATGTTTTGTAATTTTACTGAATGGAGTTGGAATAAGTCGTGTAGCAAATTTACAAAATTGAATATTTTATCATTACTATATTGTTATGCGTTAAAACTTTTTTTTTTTGTAAAATTACGATAGATATTTTCAACAGATTACGTGCGGGCAAGACAGAATGCCAGTTGAGTCACTTTGGTCAAGAAAATACCCAAGTTATTAGGCACGAAATTCAGTACTCAACACATATAAATACTACGAAATCCAAACTAAGTGCTTGGAAGCAGTTTACCGACTTCTGCTTAGAAAAGGCATATTATTTTGATAGGGCAGCCATACCAGTATGGGAACTGGCACTAATTATGGCTTCAATATGCGTAAGAAAATTCAGAAAATTACAAGGAGTGTGTTGTTAAGTATTATGAAATTCTGTTGCCAAACAACTTCAAGAGTATTTTCATGATAAACACAAACGCAAATTTGACCCTTTTTTGGACGTCCAATTGAGGCGAGGTCCCCAAGAAACGCTAAGAGTCGACCTGCAAAGTGACCCGTCAAAGGGGAAAGCAAATGGTGAATACTGACACAGTATTCACCTGAAGAAGATTGCAGATACAAGCATTCGAAACGTCGTGAAAACCTTTTAAATACATTAAGACGATGGACGTCCGAAACGATAGTAATCATACTACTATTATAATTGTTATTATCACCACAGACAAACAAATAAACAGGTAGACAAGAAAGCGAGTTAATATTGCCTTGTTATCCAGTTCTGAGATATATTTAAGTTTCAAGTATCTAGTCATCGGGAGTTAGTTAGTTCTAATATATTATTATTACAGACAAACGAACAAATGGACATACAAGAAAGCGAGTTGATATGCATTGTCACCCAGTTCTGAGCTACGTCTGAAATTTCAAGTATTTAGTTCATCGGGAAGTTAGTTTAAAATCGATTGCTCCATACTATCATTATTATAACAGGCAACAAACAAACAACAGACAGACAAGAAAGTGAGTTAATATTGCATTGTCATCCAGTTCTGAGATATGTTAAGAGTTTCAAGTATCTAGCTCATCTGGAAAATTGTTTAAAATCGATTGCTTCTTACTATTATTAATATTTCATTATTACAACGGTTTATTTTTACTATAATTTCATTGTTATATTGTGTGAATATTTGGAAAGCAGTTACATTTAGTGCACATTCACTCATCGATCATTCTGCTATAGAGAGTTCGTGTGATCCTAAATTCACTTTTTGTGCTCTGTAAGAAAACGAACAGACAGACAAGAAAACGAGTTAATATTGTCATCCAGTTCCGAGCTATTTTCGGTTTGCAGTGTCATCTCAGCTCATCGGGTCAGTTTAAAATCGATTGCAAGATTTGTACCGGACAAACAGTCACGGAAGCGAGCTAATATAAACGTGGTAAAAATAGCGAAACACAAATGTACCTTATATCCTGGAGTGAAAGAGATTAATAGGTAAGATATAGAAATCTATACGGTTGCATTCTTTCGTTGATGTACACTTACTGTTGGAGGCATCCGGCACGCGACTAAAACGAAAACCTATCATTTGATGTTGAAAAAATCTATACGTCAATTTGAAGAAGATGATTTTGAGGAGATTTCTTTGTTAAGCATATTAACTGTGGTCATAAGACAAAACACTTGACTGATGTCAAAGAATATTGCCAGAATGTTTGACAGAAACATTCAATGAATATCAATTGAGTGTTTCCATATGATACCACAGAGGTTATCTTGACTGGAAGATATGCGAATTTTATCTTTCAGTGCATATTAATCTGATTTATGACATTCTGTTTATATTCAACAAATGATGATGACTTTCTTGGTAATTTGATTTATCTGCTAGATTATTGATTTAATCTATTATCGTTGTGCCATTTCTAAGAACTTTTTCCATTGAAAGTATTCAGGTGTGATCTATATCAGAAGAATTCGTTGGTATGAAATGTTCATCGGATTGTAGGATATAGGTGGGTTTTTTGAGTTTTATTCAGCTAGAATTATAATTTTATTCCAATTCTACCATGTGTTCGTTATTGGATTGGATTGAGAATATGTTCTGATAATTTTGTGCCCGTGATTCGTCGTTTCTTCATATAATCCCAAAGTTCGAGATCCCGGATTATTTTTGTGTAATATGATTTTCAATTTATTGAGTATTTTTACAAATCAATCCGATTACGCATTGTTTTTTAGTACAGATCTAATGAAAAAAAAATTATACTTTAACATTTTGTGGTCAATTACATAACATATTTTTTTTCGGTAAACATTTGTATTGATTATCTGAATTTTTGATTCTGAAAGCTGAAAGTTGGTTATTCTAATCCAATTACAATGTGAATTTCTCAGTGTGTTCTTATTTTTCAAAAATAATTAGTCATTTGTGCTCTGGTTGATCCAGATGGCAAAAACATAACATCTTCATAAAAATATTACTCAAATCGGAAAACAATGGAATCCCATCCAAACTCCTGATGGAAATATTATTTTTGAATGAAATTAGTTTTTGTGTACATAACTTCAGGAGTTACATTATCTTCAATATATCGTTTAATAATACGCCATTTTCTAATACGTTTTTTAGGATATCTCAAATATTATTTTGATATTGAAACCAACCAGAAGGTCTCCATGTTGGATTTGTTTTATTAATTTTTTTCTGAGGAGTTATTCTATAAAACTCTCATTTGATTTTTTTTTCAGATTGTGGAAGAACTCTTTTTTATTTCATCGCATAAAATAATTATTTTTTATTTCCAACTGAAATCTTGTTTAACACCAACGATATACTTCAATAATGCAGGAATTCACAGTAATGAAAGTAAAATCAACGTTTCAAATCCATTACCACGAAATGTTGAAGTGTACTAACAATGAAAGGTGAAATTTCCGAAATGATGCATTAGGCGAAAATAAAAATAAGTAGAATGAAACGATAGAACTGTAATCTAAGAATGTTAGGGTTACGGTTAATTATAAATTGAGTTAACAATTAGGATTTACTGGTTTTTCATGCTTTGTTGAACTTTGTATACAATAATGTGTAGTATGTGTACTGGTATATGCCTACTTTCGTATTGGTAATGGCATCCAAATGTGTTAGAATATCTTGTAGCTTTTCTTGGATTACTTTCTGTATTGGTCTCATTTTCAAAAATTGTAAGGATTTGTGGTAGAAGATGTATATTTGTTATGAACAATCGATGATGATATGGGTGAAAGAATTTAATATTCGAATTATATTATTTTCCATCGAATATAGATACGATAACTTTTTCATGATCGACACTATGATTTATACAATTCGTAACAGAGATTAGATCAAAGAAGTGAAAGTAGAATTGTTAACAAATAAAGCTTTCAATTAATAGCATTTACAGAAAAAGGCTAATCTTGGCTTAAGTGGCCATAGATAACAATCTTCCATTGAACTATGTATTATGCCAAACCCCTAACATATATATATATATATTATTATATATATATATATATATATATATATATATATATATATATATATATATATATATATATATATATATAAATATATATGCTGGAAATACATACCAGTAAGAGCAAATTTTCTAAACACTCTGATATTTACAACTACAATACCAGATCTGCAGACTTGTTGAATATTTAACGACACAGATTAGTTGTTAGCCACCAGAATTCTTTGAATCTCAATTATTACAGTGTTCTCGATAGATCAGTCAAGTTATGAGCATACGAAAAAAGGTATAATAAAAATCAAAATATCTTGGAAACTGTTTCTACAGTGTATCGGAATACCTCCATAAAGCTAACTCTCTTAGAGCTTAGACTTATATTGCATAGCATAGATAAATAGTTTACTACTGTCTATCCTTATCCCACAGGGTATCCTTCTGCTCATATTTTATATTATTTTATATTTCTTATATTTTCTTTTACCTTCATATTTTTTTGTGTATTATCCTCTTGTAATCTCACAATTTCATTATTATTATTATTGATATTTGATATTTTCAATATTAATATCATATTGTCCTGTTCTGACCTGCCGTAAATGTAACAAGTCCAAGAACTCTTGAAGGGAGTGAAACACATCCAATAAAAATGGGTTAAGACTGCTTTTGAATATTAAATAAGTGGAACAAGCCCTAATACTTTTTGGAAGTTTATTGAAAAATTGTAGACCCATATTAATAGATCCATGCAGGTTAACTGTATTTACTTGGAACTAAGTTGATTCCCGATTTGTGATCCAAACTTTACTGTTTTTCACCCCTCCATTTTGGGGGTCGAAAGCGGAATTTCAGATCAATGTATAAGACAGATTTCAGCTTCCTGGTATCGCTGGAACTCCAGATATTTGATATTGTAACGAACCTAGGCCGGACCTGTCGCCTCACGCGTTGCCATCGACAACGATGAGATCATCCCCGGAGATATTCGAGAACCATCCAGTCGCTCTGCCGCGGAAAACAACGGTCAATATTGGAAACAATTGGAACATGCCGGTCGCCAACTGCCAGAATTCGAAACATCGAGAATGCTGTATCGGAAATAAATAGGCAACCCTCAAGTGGAGCCGGACAGTCTGAACGAGCCCATACGATCGAGCTATACAGTGGCGTAGTTAGTAATATAAATTAAGTTGTATATTTAAGTGTTAAATAAATTAGTAAAACCAAGTTAAGTTTATTTACGTTACAATATGTTAATTAATAATTCATTTTAGATTGTGAACTTCTGTTTTCGGAATGAATTTGGATCTTTTTATTAAACGGTTTTATTAAGGTGGTTCCCCCACGAGACAGTTGAATTAGGAAATTATTAAAATTTGATAACTCGTTCGGATCGTAATCAATAACTTTGTAAAACCCATATATACGTACTTAGTGCCAGTAGATATAGTACGAATATCATTTGCTTTCGTAAAATTTATTCTGAAAGTATTTTTGATCTGACATTGCGAGTAAACTTTTTGACGGAACTATCCGGGCTATGCCTCAACACACAGAAAAGGTTGAATCTTCGAAGTGTTTCGCCAATTTTTGCAAGTGCGTACACTGTTGCGTACACTGTTGCCGTCTCTCCGTTCCGTTCCCCACCATTCGCTCGTTGGCTTGCAAAATATATCGTATGCAGCCTAAACCTTAGTACTTCTCGAGATTATATCTGTCAAACTAGATGGTCAATCACTTTTATTTTTTTTCACTATATCTGTGATATCCTGCTTTAGCTCCTCCTCGTTTTTCATAAACTTCTTAATTTTAGTACTAACGGTAGAATTAATAATATGCTGTTTGCCTATGCGTGGTCCATATGTTACGTGTTAATTGAGTCAACTTCAATTATATATATCTCGGGTTCGGGATGGTGAAACTTGTTGAAATTTCATAGAGGTGTTGTTCACATGTTAAACAATACGTATTTTAATAATTTCCAGTAAACATTGGCACACACATACGTAGTTGACAATGACAGATCGCTACTGACATTATTCTTGTTCCGTCAAAATCAGTATATTTTATGAAAGGATGGAATGATATACAAAGTAATGAAATAAACTAACCAGAACAACGAAAATAATTTATATTACAACAAATAGTAAAAGTAGATGATCATATTATTTAACAGGTAATAGTTGAAGTAAGGTGGGTAAGTAAGTCTTTTGGAAGTGATCAAAAAACAAGTAGGTAGTAATTGGTGGATTTTAGCCACAAAAAATTGAAAAATAAAAACTTTTCAACAAAAAATTAAACCGACGAAATACGGAACTGAAAAGTAAAAAATAAAAACTTTTTAACAAAAAATTAAACCGACGAAAAAATCAACTGAAAAGCAAAAAATTAAATAAACCTTCTTGGTCTGAATGATAATTGAGCTCCTAAACTAATGTAAGTAACTGATTTTGAGTCGGCGTCAAACAAACTAGCAGTTGAATTAGGTGAAGCGTAAAATGATGGCAGCGAGATGCACGGCTGCGTTTTGATGACTTCTTTCATAGATAATGATCTTCGATAATTGTTTGTTTGGCGCCGACTCAAAATCAGTTACTTACATTAGTTTAGGAGCTCAATTATCATGCAGACTAAGAAGGTTTATTTCATTTTTTGCTTTTCAGTTGATTTTTTCGTCGGTTTAATTTTTTGTTAAAAAGTTTTTATAGTCTAATCAATGCCCTATATTAATGAGGAAAGTGGTGTGATGGCTGGTACCTAACTAACTATTGTTTAGCTTTTAGTACATAATCTGCATCATCATTATGTTTCTTTAAAATAAAACCGTTCAACTTAAAAAACATTTTTTACTTATTTTGTTTCACTGCACTTCAAGTTATGAAGGGATTAAAAGATTTCAGAAATTTGCGAAATTTACTTCTTGCAGTAGGAATTTGTTCCATTATCTTTGCATCGAATAAACAAATATGAGAAAATGAGGCCTTTTAGAAGCCTCGTGCATAAGCGATTGACAAAATGTATCTCTTCAAATGGCAGTGACTTCTTTCCTGATATCAGCATTCGAGCGATATAAAAAATACTCATTGCTAATATCATCAAGTGCATGATTTCAGAATTGAATTTGGGAAAGTTTTTGTTTGAGCCCAAATATAGTGTGGTGAGACTGAGTTTCACGAATTTGCAAATTATTAAGGTATATGACAAAAAATAATTTTTTAAGTATTGCTAATTATGTTATTCTGATTGCAAATTTCTACATTCCAAAACGATTTTTATTGACCGTTGGAAGGCAATTGATAAAATTTCTATGTGTAGTAAGTTAAAAGATTGGAATATATAATAGATACTACTCCGTAAATTTGTATAAAAACAGAGTACTTTTAGTTTTACATTAATAGCCATTTTCAAGAAAATTTCTAAAACACGTCAATTTATGTTTTTGAAAAGACACCCTACCCTGTGTTTTGAAAAAAATCCCCATTCCTTCATCCCCCTCAACGTGACAGCCAATCCCCAATTTTTTTTTAATGAAATAGAGGGTCAAGTGATACCTCATTTTGAAGGGTAATCAATGGTATATTCAGCCATATCAATTTTTTTTTATTTCGTTCATGCGTCATAGAAAAAAAAAATCAAAATGTTAAAGGGTATCACTTATACTATTAAATTCGCTGTATATTCAATGCCCCTCCAATTTGTTTTGGTTTATTTACCAACTGTTGTTTGTCATACGAGACAGTAGAGTAAAGAATTGTATGTCCTCCTGAAATTGCAGAAGAGAAAGAGGTTTTCAGTTGTTGTTTGTGTTTCTTGTTCAATATCATTTTCATACAATAGGCTGATAGTTCTAGTAATGTATCATTTGACTGAAAGTCAAAGAATAGAAATATTGATAATGCTAGGATGTGGTGACAAAACTACAACCCAGAAAAATGTACGTGAATTGTTTAATAATAAATATCCTGGTCATCACCTTTCTCAATCTACCGTTAGTAGAATAGAAAGAAATATTCGTGAATTTGGGACTGTCGAATATATTCCAAAACCAGGCAGGAAGTTAGTGATTGACGATGGAAAGAAATTAGATATTTTGGATGACATCGAGGAGAATCAACATAAACCCACCCGACTACTTGCCGCCGATTACGAAATAAGTTAAAGTTCCATATTGCGTGTTTTTAAAAGTGGAAAGTACCACCCTTATAAAGTACAATTGGTATATGAACTCAACGAAGACGACCCAGATCGCAGAATTGAGTTTTGCAAAATAATAAAGCAGGTGCCTGCGGGATCCTGTTTGAAAAAAATATTTCCGACGAGTCAACTTGTTTTTAAATGGAACCGTTAACGGACGGAACTGTCGTTATTGGAGCCGGAAAAATCCCCATTGGATGATGGAGGTCAACACTCAATATCCCAGAAAAGTAAATGTTTGGGCAGGGATTATAAATAATCAAATAATTGGACCATATTTTTTCAACGAAACATTAAACGGTGAACGTTACTTGGAGTTTTTGAATATTTTTTTGGTTCCAACGCTGAATAACTTTTTCCAGCTAATGACAATCCGAATCAAATATACAGGAATATCTGGTATCAGCAAGATTGTGCTCCACCACAGTTGAAGTTCGTGCATATCTTAATGAAGTTTTTCCCAACAGATGGATTGGTAGACAAGGTGCAATAGAGTGGCCAGCCCGTTCTCCCAACATGACAACGCTTGATTACTTTCTGTGATGTTACCTGAAATTCAAAGTATACGTCAATAGACCAAACAATATTGAGAGTTCGAAAAATCAGAATTAGAGAAGAAATAGAACATATCACTCCCGAAACCATTCAAGATGTTGTCGATAACTTTCAGCAACGCCTTTACTATGGTCAATAAACGAACGGCTTTCAGTTCGAACATTTGGTCTGAAATATTTTATTATAACATTTGTTTCTAGCACATTTGATTGTACTCGTTATAATAAATTATTTGAATAACAGAATATATTCAATATTTTTTATGACGCATGAACGAAATTCGAAAAAATTGATATGGCTGTATAGACAATTGAATACCCTTCAAAATGGGGGGTGGCTGTCACTTTGAGGGGGGTGAAGGAGGGGGGATTTTTATGTCTTTTCAAAAATAAAAATCGGCGTTTTTCTGGTTTTTTTTTTGAAAATGGCTATTAACGTAGAAAATGAATTTATCCGTAATATATGGTGCTCACTGTATTATATCAGTCACAAAGGCTCGCTGATTGGGAATTAATCGTAGAAATAGGAATATCATTTCCGATTTTTCTTTTTTGCTATGTAATGATTGAAATTAGGGACATGAGACTGGAGCTGTGTAAAATAAAAACTTTTTTACAAAAAATTACTTTAACGAAAAAAGAAACCGAAAAGCAAAAAATAAAATAAAGTAATAACTGAGCTCCTAAACTAATGTAACTAATTTTGAATTAGGTGAAGCGTAAACTGATGGCAGCGGGATGTACTTTGCTAATTTGTTTTAGAAATCACTGTGAAAAAATATACGCGTCGACTAGAGAAGTCCTCTTTTTTTTTCGTCGGTTAAAAATCTTGGATGCGAATATAATCCGAAAATAATATGTTCCATTGTGAATATTGAAGAAGTAAATTCAGAAGCAATTATTGAATAAAATCAGTTAATGGATGATTGATGATGTTTCGATAAACTTCTTTTCAAACGGAAGGCGTGTGTATTGGCAATAACACTGATTAAATTGCATGACAGATACGTATAGAATGAGATATAAGATGAATTGTATTCATGCAGGTGAATTCATTATAATGGTGATTTACACCGGTAACTGTTAAAATACATGTTAGTGCAATACTATTATGATTATAATGTGCACGCCACACACAAGGTAAATGCACTAATTAAAAGATTTCTAACAACTTTTCCTTGTGGATCGTTAAACGTGGTTGAAGACTTATTTATATATATATATAAATATATATATATATAAATATATATATATATATTAATATATATATATATATATATATATAAATATATATATATATATAAATATATATATATATATATATATTTATATATATAAAATAACTTGGAATTCTTTGTGTAAATGTATGCCTCTTGCAACAATGAGGAAATAATTTGCATCCATATTTGGACTTTCAGAACTGATAAATGTCTAGGGATTCCAAATCCAATAAATTAATTTGTTAATTAAGTCATTTTTACAATTTTTGAATCAACATAAAAACCTGTGTAATTTTCTAATAAAATACTTGTTTTTTCCACTTTTGGAATCAGTAAATTCGTAAATTTTGACTTTTTACTTTTTTTCAACAATTTAAGGATTCAAAAAAATAAAAAAATTAAATGAAGCTACCAATTTTATAATCACTGAAAACTCTCTCTCTCTCTCTCTCTATATATATATATATATATATATATATATATATATATTCATTTTTCACTCCAATTGTTTGAAAAATTGTTATAAACAAACGTATTGCTTATGACAATATCAAAAATTATTTTTTGAGAATTTGACCATTGATAAACATTATTTCTAAGGAAAAAATGGATGCAAATTATATTCTAAAACGAATTTTTTCAATTATTTTTTATTGTTGAAAATTAAGAAACCATTTTTATAAATAAATATGTCTAGTGCTCTTCCAAACCTGAAAAAAATATTTCTTTATTCGTTTATTCAATAAACAATTTGTTATAAACAAATGAATATCTGTACTATATTTTTTCAAATTCCTTGAAAAATAAAAAAAGCATGTATGACTTTTTGGGAATTTTTTTTTCACATTTTTCAAGCATTCTTTTTACACTGGAAAACTGCAAGTAATTTTGTTTGGATAGTACCCCTATTTTATTCTATTGTCTTGTTTGAATCACCTATATTTGAAAATGAAAGAATAAGATCTGAGAAAGTAGGGCAGAGCAGCAATATTTTTTTTGGAGCCCAAAATGGAAACTATAAATATACATACATGTATATATCTATATATGTATATATATACCTTCTATATATATATATATATATATATATATATACAGTGTGTCTCACTTCTCATGGAAACACCCTCGTATCTTCCGTACTTATTGGAGTAGAATTCTGTAAATTTCACGATCGGCAGATATACTGGGGGTTAAGCTAAATTTTCTCATGGTGTTGACCTGAGTGACATACACTGCGGGCCAGGAGCGATGGATATACCGAGTTTTACGAAAAATAATATTAGGGGGCAAGATAGACTCAAAATTCCTATGGATTCGTGATCAGGACATCAACTTTAGTACCAATCCATATTTTCCCTGAAAAATTTTCAGTTCTGAAAAATTTAAATTTGTCTCACTTTCCATGGGAACGCCTCCGTATCTTCCGTAATTATTGTAGTATAATTCTGTAATTTCCACGATCGTTAGATATACAGGGGATAAGTCTAAATCTCATCTGGGGTTAATCTTAGTGACATACACTGCACTTTTTAGTTAAATCACTTTGGTATTATATTTTTAATTTTTTTTTTTAGGTTTATTGTTTTAATGTAATATACCGCGTGGAGGTACCCTCAGCCTATTCATAATTATTACGTTTTGTTTTTTTTATATAATTTTAACACGTGTACCGTAGCCCATAATGAAAAACGTATTTTTTATATATGTATTTTGGGTAGGTTTGGAGAGAAAATATGTTTAGCTCACATCTAAGGCGTGTTTTTAGAATTTATTCCCAATTATCGGGTGCATGCAAGCGAAGCCGCGAGCAACAGCTAACAATAAATATATATATATATATATATTTTGAAATGTGCTAATTGAGCCCTTTCATTTAATATCCACCACGGCATCATAAAAAAAATTTCAGTTCAGGATTTATGTCCTCTAGAGGGCGCCATATTCAATATTAGGTGACCTCACATAACCTATAACCAGGGGGCAACCAAGACGCTTCCAACAATATCTCATTTGTAAACTTAGTATAAGTAGATTACTATCGTTTCGGACGTCCATCGTCTTAATGTATTTAAAAGTTTCTCACGAATGCTTGTATCTGCAATCGTCTTCAGGTGAATACTGAAGACGATTTCAGATACAAGCATTCGAAACGTCGTGAAAACCTTTTAAATACATTAAGACGATGGACATCCGAAACGATAGTAATCAAGTTACCACATCGTCTATAACCTTCAAACAAACTTTATGATAGGTAGTTTAGAAGTTATGAGGGAACAGATGAACAACATACATACATACATACCCACATACATACCGGTCAAAATCATAACCCTCCTTCTTGCTTCGCCGTAGTCAGGTAAGAATATATTGGTCTCTCTATTCGGAGGTCCATATATGGTTATTATAGTGGATTTCTGATATAATTCTGTATACTTATGATATCTCCTAGGTTGCCTTTTACCGATTTATCTCATCAAAAAATTAAAAAAATTCCCATGTTATATTGTTCATTTAACTGGCCTTCCACAAAATTTCATCCCTTTGAGTATTCTTGAATCGAAATATGCCACCTTGTATGATCATTCTACACATGTGATATCTAGTAAGCTATTTTTCAATTCATTACTTTTTGTTCCGTTATAAATATATTGTAAAGGAGGAAATAATCACATAATATCAATATAATCCGCACGTTTGAATTAAGATAATGATACGAGTAATGTAGGTCAGCGTTTCATTTTTGACCACTTCAAGGTAGATCGGTTATGAATGAATTTTAAAACAATGCGTTTATTCCTGTTCAAAATCGATACCTACTGAGTGATTTATTTCATTGTTAGCCTGCAGATGGAAATATTTCCATAAATACTCGACAGCAAAGATATTTATCATACTGACATTTTGAGGAAAGAACGGATACTTCTGTTAGTCCATAAGATATTGCATTTTCAAAATTAAAAACGTTTTGGAGTGAAAACGAGGTCTATACGAATATAAAAACATTAATACAAATTTACTCATACCTATTTCTTCCACTCGCGCAATATTTTGATTATATTAAGTATTCCAGCACCGTGGTCGTTCGTTCCACTGTTTGGCAGAGACTGAAAAGCTGGCATCAATTTTTTTGGAAAATGAAAAGTTGTTGCAGTTCCGAATACAATTTAGATTTCAGAAAATGTATTCTCAATATCTAGGTCAAATTACTGTACATTTGACCAGTGTAAAATGAATGAAAATTGGAGTAATCGAGATTACGAAAAAATATAAATTTGTACCCCAATAAATAAATACAAAGTATAACATGTTAATGACCTAAATTTCATCAACAGTACTGGTTGATTCAGAATCAGAATTGTGATATTGTTGGTAACGAAATATCAATTATTTTGTTGTTCTTGAATAACTTTTTCTTATCATTAAGTTCGACTATTGATTGGAATAAATAATTATAAACAAATTTATTGTAACTTTTCAATGATAAGGGTAAAATACAATTGAATAGTTATTTTTATCAAGAACAACACAATAATCCCGATGGTTTGATTCCTTTATACAGGGTGATTCAAAAGTACTTTGACAAACTTCAGGAGGTGATTCCTCACAATATGCTAATATGAATTGTCCGACTAAATATATTGTAACGAACCTAGGCCGGACCTGTCGCCTCGCGCGTTGCCGTCGACAGCGATTAGGTCATCCCCGGAGATGTTCGAGAACAGTCCAGTCGCTCTGCCGCGGAGAGCAACGGTCGATATTGGAAACGATTGGAACATGCTGGTCGCCAACTGCCGGAATTCGAAAGATCGGGAATTCTGTGACGGAGATAAATAGGTAGCTCTCAAGATGGCACGGACAGTCTGAACGAGCCCATACGATCGAGCTATACAGTGGCGTAATATAAATTAAGTTGTAGATTTAAGTGTGAAATAAATTAGTAAAAAACCAAGTTAAGTTTATTTACGTTACAATTGGTGTCGGAAGTGAGATTTTGAAAATAAACAAGTGATCGTGGAGTGGATAGCCAGAAAAATAAATTGATAGACCTTTTTGTACGCCCAAAAATAGACAGTGGCCTGGTTTTCGCGAAGTGGACAATTGTGCGTGGGAATATAAACTGATACACTCTTCGCGTGAAACAGACAATAGACTGGTGGCCCGTGGAAAAGAATTCGCGAAGTGAATTTTTAACAAACTGATAAACTTTTCGTGTGAAACAGACTGATACCTCGTCAAAAGACAAAATGTGTTCAAGAAAAGTGCGCCTTGCGGACTTGAAGGTAGCAGAATTGAAACAGGAATTGGAGGAAAGGGAACTGGAAACAACGGGTAAAAAGCAAGTACTCCAGGAAAGACTTGCAGAAGGACTTATACAAGAAGGTGAGGACCCCGAAACATTTTTATTCGAAGTTGCCGGAGGTGATTTGAGTCCGATAATAGAAAAACTTGAAGAAAATTCAAGAAGTCTGGAAGAAAATGCTAGAAATGTGGAAGAGGAGCTTCAAGAAAATTCTAGAAATCTGGAAGAGAAGCTTCTAGAAAATTCAAGAAGCCTGGAAGAAAATTCTAGAAATCTGGAAGAGAAGCTTCTAGAAAATTCAAGAAGCCTGGAAGAAAATGCTAGAAATCTGGAAGAGAAGCTTGAAGAAAATTCTAGAAATCTGGAAGAGAAGCTTCAAGAAAATTCTAGAAATCTGGAAGAGAAGCTTCTAGAAAATTCAAGAAGCCTGGAAGAGAAGTTCCTGGAAAACACAGAAGGCCTAAAAAAAGAATTGTGTGGTGTGGCTAATTTTCTAGAAGAAAGAATGGGAACCGTTGAGACAGAGATAGATAAAATTAGGGAGCAAATGAACACGGAGGTAGATAAAATAAAGGAAACGATCAGTAAGCTGGAAAAACGAATTAATAGTGCGCCCTCCACAGAGATGGTTAACGAAAATGCAATGCTGGACTTGAGTTTGAACTTGGATAAAGTTCAAGAGGGTATAAAAGATGTCAAGGTCATTTCAGAAATAGGGAAGCTTTCCATGAAGCCGCCTCAGTTCGACGGAAAAACTTCATGGGCAAATTACCGCCGGCAGTTTGGAGCAGCGGCCAAAGCAAACGGATGGAATGCAGGGGAAAGAGCTGTAGCACTGACACTTGCATTACGTGGAGAAGCGACAAATATTCTACAAACTCTCACCGCCCAAGAACAGGAGGACTATGATCAGCTGATTAAACATCTAGAATTACGATATGGCCACGCCCATTTGGAACACGTATACCACTCCCAGCTGAAAAATCGCTGCCAAAAATCGGGCGAATCCTCACAAGAATTCGAAACTGACATTGCACGCTTGGTTCGTCTCGCATATCCAGCCACACCAGAAAATGTAATGGAGCGACTAGCGGTTCAAGCATTCTTGGATGTACTCCGTGACCAAGAAACCAGACACTAGCTCGTCCAACACATCTCGTAGACGCACTGGCACGCGCTTTGGAATTCGAGGCAGCGAAACAATCTTGCAAAAGCCAGAGTAAAGTCCGAATGATTGAGGAAGACTCACAGGAGCCTGCTAATTTGGAAGCTACCATAAGGAAAGTGATGAAGGAAGTGTTGCCTGAGAAAAGACAGATAAGATGCTGGAATTGTGGCAAAATTGGACATGTGCGTAGCAAATGTCCAACATTCATCGACTCCGATGCAGGAAAGCCAAAGAAGGTCGACGAGAAGGAGCAATCGTCGGCATGTGTCCGGCAAGCCCCGGACGCATATGTCGCTATCCTTCAACGACAGAACGAAGGTGTCTTCGTAGACGGTCTCATCAATAACGAGCCTTGCACCATGCTGCTAGATACAGGTGCGACTGGGACAATTCTCGGGCCTTCCTTTGCCAGAACACCGGAACGGATTGAACCGACAACTTGGAAGCTACGCACAGCAACAGGGGAGCCAGCTACTGTATATGGCGAGCTACCGATTGAAATAATTTTGGGCAGCACTAAAGTGAAACATCAGGCACTTGTAGCGGACATCGAAGACGATGCAATCATCGGAATGGACATCATGAATTCCAGAGGGTTTGCATTGGATTTCAAAGACGGCGTCCTACGTGTCAACGGAGAAGAGCTGGTGCTTCATGGGAGAAGTGAAGAGTTAATCCGTGTGTTGTTGGCTGAAGATGTGAGCGTACCTGGGAGGGCTGATACCATTCTGGAGGCTCACCTGGATGGGAGTGCGAGCAGTGGAGACGTGGTGATGTTCGAGCCCAAACTTCATGATGAGAAAATTGGACGAGGGATTGCACTAGGGAAGACCTTGTTGCGTGCTGACAAATTCGTGCCGGTAAGGTTCATGAATGTCAATTATTTCCCTGTGACCTTGAAGAAAGGAACAATTTTGGGGCACTGCTCGTCAGTTTCATCTGTGATCCGGGGCGTACGAGGTACGATTAGCCAACCCAACAACTTGCCCACAGAACTAGAAAAATTAGTTGCCATCTCTTCCAAAGACATAAAACCAGCTCAACAGCCCAAACTAAGAGATTTAGTCTAAAAGTACCAAGACATCTTCGATACCGGACAAGGAAAAGGGGGTCGAACTAATGTGGTCCAGCACAAGATTGATACTGGGGGTGCCTGACCGATCCGGCAATCAGCAAGAAGACTTCCTCTTGCCAAGAAGGAAGAGGCTGACAAAATAGTCAGCGATATGGGAAGACAAGGAGTTATCGAACCATCTGACAGTCTCTGGTCCTCTCCAGTCGTACTGGTGAAGAAAAAGGATGGATCGACACGCTTTTGTGTAGACTATCGCCAACTTAATAATGTTACGAAGAAGGACAGTTACCCTCTCCCGAGAATAGATGACACCCCAGACACGTTGGCTGGTTCCACGATTTTCTCGACCCTTGATCTGAAGAGTGGATACTGGCAAGTAGAACTTGCTCAGGAAGATCGAGAAAAGACTGCTTTTACCATCGGCTCAGGATTGTGGCAGTTCACCGTTATGCCATTCGGGCTCTGTAATGCTCCCGCCACATTCGAAAGATTGATGGAGACAGTGCTGAAGGGACTCTCATGGAACACGTGTCTAGTGTATCTCGACGACATAATTGTGGTCGGCAGATCGTTCGAGGACCACGTGAAAAACTTGGAGGAAGTATTCCTGTGACTGAGGAACTCCGGATTGAAGCTGAGCCCTAAGAAATGCCATCTGTTCCAAAAAGAAGTACGATACCTCGGCCACGTTGTCTCTGGGGAAGGAGTAGCAGTGGATGACCAGAAGATCAAAGCTGTTAAGGATTGGCCCATCCCAAAAGACATTCACCAACTTCGAAGTTTCTTTGGTTTATGCACATACTATCGCCGATATGTGCTGGGATTCGCCAACATCGCTGAACCACTGACCAGGCTCACGGAGGGCCAAACAAAGTTCCAGTGGTCCGAAGAATGTCAAGACTCATTCAGGAAGCTGAAAGGAGCTTTGATCAACGCACCTGTACTGAGCTATCCCCTACCCAAAGGGAAATTCATTTTGGATACGGACGCCAGCAACGTGGGACTTGGAGCTGTCCTATCTCAGATCCAGGAGGGACAGGAGAAGGTCATTGGTTATTTCAGCAAGACGCTTAGCAAACCAGAGCGCAATTACTGTGTCACCAGGCGAGAGCTGTTAGCTGTTGTAAAGGGAGTGGAGCACTTCTACAAGTACGTGTATGGAAGAAGATTCCTGTTGAGAACTGACCATGCAGCTATCAAATGGCTCTTACAGTTCAAAAATCCTGAGGGTCAAGTAGCACGTTGGATCGAGAGACTCCAAGAATTCGATTTCGAAATCGAACATCGAGCCGGAACTAGCCATAAGAATGCAGATGCCTTATCGCGAAGACCATGTCCAGATGATTGCTCACATTGCCGACGAGCAGAAGAGAAAGAAGCAACACTTTGTAGAACCGCGGCAATGGATGACAACTGAAATGACAGCAAGATCCAGAAAGACCAAGAGAAAGACCCCGACCTTGGCTTAGTTGTCAGCTGGAAGAAGGGCAATCGAAGACCATCATGGCAGGAAGTCGCAGGTTACTCGCTGGCTGTTAAGTCCTATTGGGCACAATGGAACTCTCTTATTCTGGACAATGGGATCCTGAAACGTGTGTTGGAGGCCGATATTGGTGGGGAAGACAGACGCCAAATTATTGTTCCCAGGAACAGAAGGAGGACATCTGGGAGTGACGAAGACCCTGCAGAAAGTGAGGCAACGGTTTTACTGGACCAATTGTCAAGCTGACGTCCAGGACTGGTGCAGAAAGTGCGCTGTATGCGCTGCTAGCAATGGACCTCGAATACGACCCAAGGCCCTGATGCGTCAGTACAACGTAGGCAGCCCGTTCGAGAGAATCGCCATTGACATCGCCGGCCCGTTTCCCGTATCCGACCACGGGAATAAATACATCCTTGTGGCAATGGACTACTTCAGTAAGTGGGCGGAAGCCTATGCCCTGCCCAACCAGGAAGCCATCACCGTCGCCGACGTCTTGGTGAAAGAGTGGATATGTCGATTCGGTATTCCAATAGAGCTGCACTCGGATCAAGGCAGAAATTTCGAATCCAACCTTTTCCAAGAAATATGTCTACTGCTGAACATCCGCAAGACAAGAACCACGGCCCTACATCCGCAGTCCGATGGAATGGTGGAACGGATGAACAGGACGATCAACCGCCACTTGTCCAAGGTTGTCTCTGACCATCAAAGAGACTGGGACCAGTATCTCCATTTGTTCCTGATGGCCTATCGATCCGCAGTACACGAGTCAACCGGTCAAACTCCTGCTAGTATTATAATGGGCCGAGAACTGCGACTGCCTTGTGACCTGAAGTTTGGGATACCGCCAGGACAAGACACTGCGGGAGAGGACTACGTCAGCAAACTTCGGCAGAGAATGGACGACATCCACGAACGAGTCCGGTTGAACATCCAGAGTGCCAGCGATAAAATGAAGAAGACCTATGACATCAAGGCCGACGCTGGAGGATTTAAGGTTGATGACCTGGTTTGGCTGTACAACCCCAAACGTCGTCGTGGACTATCACCAAAGTTGCGGAACTCGTGGGAAGGCCCGTATAAAATCGTGAAAAGGATAAACCTTGTGTACCGAATCCATAAGCCACCTCTAGGGAAACCAAGGGTCGTCCATTTCAACAGGTTGGCCCCTTACGCTGGAAACCATGACCAAGTTCGCACCCTCAAGTCACCGGAGGATGATATGACGTTCGAGAAGTTTATGTCCTTGTATTCAAACGGGCAGAAAGTTCTACATGGGGTTACTAGAGAGGAGTCACGAGACCTTTTCGAGGTGCCTGCTGACTACGCACTAGCGCACTGTGTGGCAGAAGATCTTCGAATGTCCAGGGGCATCGCCGTAGTGTTCTCCAAGAAATTTGGTCAACTCCAAACACTGCGGGAGCAGAATCCAGAAGTTGGTGGGGTGCTACACTTCAAGAAAGGCCAGAGAAACATCTACTACCTAGTTACCAAGAGGCATTCCCAAGATAAACCGTCCTATGAAGATGTCTGGAAGAGTCTCACCAAACTAAGAGATACTATGGTGGACCAGAATCTGGTGGATCTAGCAATTCCAAAATTGTCCTGTGGTATTGATGGGTTGGACTGGAGAGTCATAAGAAGTATGCTGGAGGCGATATTCAGATCCAGCGGCGTCAAGATTTTGGTTTGCTGTAACCCTCTTCCACGACCGGTCATGAAGACCGTGGAGTGTTACTTCCATCGAACTTCACGGTGCAGATATGGGGAGTCATGCAGATATCGTCACACTCCAAGGATGAAATTTCGGGACGAAATGTCTTTAAGAAGGGGGCAATGTAACGAACCTAGGCCGGACCTGTCGCCTCGCGCGTTGCCGTCGACAGCGATGAGGTCATCCCCGGAGATGTTCGAGAACAGTCCAGTCGCTCTGCCGCGGAGAGCAACGGTCGATATTGGAAACGATTGGAACATGCTGGTCGCCAACTGCCGGAATTCGAAAGATCGGGAATTCTGTGACGGAGATAAATAGGTAGCTCTCAAGATGGCACGGACAGTCTGAACGAGCCCATACGATCGAGCTATACAGTGGCGTAATATAAATTAAGTTGTAGATTTAAGTGTGAAATAAATTAGTAAAAACCAAGTTAAGTTTATTTACGTTACAATATGTACGGAAACGCTTCGTTTCTAAGATACAGGTTGTTGAAGTTTAATTTTTATTTTCACTATTCTTGAAATACTAACCTTAATTAAACGAAAATTGGTATTGAGAAGTTTTTTGAGGTGTCGAATTCGAATCTGATGTTATTATTGCTCTTACTCGTAGGGGGCGCCACCTACACGTCTTTCTCTTTTTTGAAGATTCATAACTTTTTTGAGCATACTTCTAGCACATTTTTCAGTAAAAAAATCTATTCTTCTATCGTATCTACGTAAAAAAGCTACCCTTTTTACAACTCGTTATAAGCAACCGTTTTCAAATCGATTATTTGATAATCGATGCGTGTTGAAGTTATCACCATTATTTTGCATTTTTCACAAGAATGTTTAGGAAATAAATTTGACGTTTAAGAAGTAGTTTTGTTTTTTTGTAGGTGGCGCCTATTCTATTTATTTTTACTCGTTTGAAATAGTTATTTTTGTATCGAGGGTGCAAAATCTGTATTTGTTTCAATAAAATTTGCAAGAAATATCAACATTTCATTTCAAAAATTTTGAATATGTAGAATAAAATAAAATAAAGGAAACTAAATTGTATTCAAATAAATTTGTCAAAGTGTCCACCTTTAGCGAAGATACAGGTCATTGAATCTCGTACCCGCTCAAAAATTATTGGTGTGTTTCTTATTATTTCACAGGCGTCTACTATTCGGATTCTTAGATCCTCCTCGTTCGCTACTGGAGTTTTATGAACTAGTGACTCCAAATGTCCCCAAAAATAAAAATCTAGCGGGTTTAGATCTGGAGACCTTGGTGCCCACGCCTGGTTAGGTTCTTCTACACCCCTACCGATCCATCGATTTGGATAGACAGTGTTGAGGAATTTCCTGGCTATAACGCTGAAATGGGCCGGAGCCCCATCATGCTTAAACCACATGCGGATCCAAATTCATAATGGTACATTCTGAAAAAGTCTCGTCAATTCATTTTCTAAAAAGTCTCTGTAAGTTGCGCCATTCAGTCGGAACGGAAGAAAGAAAGGACCTATCGAGTAATTATCAATTATTGCCGCCCATACATTTACAGAAAATTGATACTGATAATGTCTTTCATTAACTGCGTGCGGATTTTCCAGAGCCCAAACGTGGTTGTTATGAAAGTTTGTGATAGCATTACGGGAGAAGTTTGCCCCGCCCGTGAAGAGTTCATATTTGAAAAAATGAGGATTTTTAGCCAATTTTCTCAAAAACCACTGACACAAAGTAATGCGTTGGGGAAAGTCTCGTGGCAAAAGAGCTTGTACCCTTTGAATATGGTATGGATAAAATTTTTGATCGTGGATAATTCTGCAATCTGTGGACTGAGTAGAATTGAGAGCTTCAGCAATTATTCTTGTACTCTGGATTCTCCTCGAGAGAGTTCAAAACAGCTTCTCCCACTTCTGGGGTCCGGACTGTCCATGGTCTTCCAATAATATCAGCCGCCCTCTTAAAGCTATCTATTCCTGCCAAACGGCGGTGGAGAGTGGTAAATGTTGTAGTTGAAGGCAGTAGTCGATTAGGAAATCGCTCCTGGCAAATACGTCTTTCTTCTAGCGCATTGCCATCCGCAAGGCCATAAACGGAATGCATGTCGGCTAAATGAGCATGATTGTTTAAATAATCCATTTTTTCAAAATTAGAGTTTTAAAACTTACAGAAACTTCAACAAAACAACAAAACGTTTAACTGTCACATAATATATAATTACCTAAACTACTTACTTAAACGTCAAATTCATTTCCTAAGCATTCTTGTGAAAAATGCCAAATAATGGTAATAACTTCAACACGCATCGATTATCAAATAATCGACTTGAAATTTTCAAGTCCAAATATCTAGAAAACGGTTGCTTATAGCGACTTGTAACAGAGGTAGCTTTTTTACGAGATATGATAGAGGAATTGATTTTTTACTGAAAAATGTGCTAGATGTACGCTCAAAAAAGTTATGAATATTCAAAAAAGGTAAAAAGACGTGTAGGTGGCTTCCCCTACGAGTAAGAGCAATAAAAACATAAGGTTCGAATTCGACACCTCAAAAAAGCTAATACCAATTTTCGTTTAATTACGGTCAGTATTTTGAAAGTTATTAAAAAAACGTAAAAATAAAACTTCAACACCCTGTTTCTTGGAAACGAAGCATTTCCGGACATATATTTATTTGGACAATTCATAATAGAATATTGTGAGGAATCACCTCCTGAAGTTTGTCAAAGTACTTTTGAATCACCCTGTATTGTGCGGAACTAACATGGCTAGAACCTGAGCGAGTTCCTTTTTACATGTTTTTTTAGCTTCATCTGTATGTATATAGGAATATAGCAAAAGGAGACGGCTTTGACCTCGTATTCTCACCAAGATCTTCAGGAAAAAATATTCAATTCACAAGATTTGGTGAACTTACTAGTAAAATGCCAAATTTACATTTCATGATTTGGTGAATTCACTTGGTGGTACCTTCACCAAAAGCTATGTTCAAAAGAACTAATAGGTTGAGAGGTACGGTTCTTTTTTTTATCGAAAATATTTTATTCCATGCTCTACACAAAAATTAAACTGGAGTGGAAAAGAGATTCCTTCTGATATATCCATTTTCTGAAATTTCATAATATCCCTGACTACTGATTTTGACATAATCATTGACTTATGTTTATACGTTCCACGAAAAATAATTATAAGTAAATAATTTTTCGTAGTCCACATCCACATCGATTTGATAGGTAAATTTTGTCTGTTATCCCAATTTAATGACACATTTTGTACTTAGCTACGATCAGATTACCTGACAAATCAATTGAAAATTCATCCCCATTTCTGAATTTAAAAAGTACTTTATCTCCGATCAAAAACTATATACTAGATATTATGATAATCACATTATCTAGATTTAAGGGTTTGGTCTTTATGTTTACATGAAAAAAAAAATTTTGAGCTACGAGTTCTAAACTACAAAATCTTGAAGGGCCATAGTAACTTCCATTTTCATTTCGAAGCAGATTTCAACAGTCGGAATCCGACTTAGAACTCGAAATTACTCCTGGAGTTCCAACTTGGATCTCGAAATTCCGAGTTTATTCTCGGAATCTTTTAGTTACTCTGAAAATGAGGCGCAGGTGGTTTTGTGATATAAAAATCGTCAGAAATTAACGAACATTTTCTAAAATCATCGTTTTTAATAGCAGATTATTTTTCAATTATGGTGTATCTTTTTCGGTTCTACATATTGAATATTTAAGTGTAAGTAATGTGCATTACATTAAATTAACATAAAATAATTTGCTACAGGATAGCAAACTTGCTTTGATCTCTCTGTGTTTCACTTTTTTTGCCATGGAACTTTGTATTTGATGGAACTTTTTAGAAACAAAAAGAAAGTACAGCCACGGGCAATCCAGCCATTCCTGTTCTAGCAAACATAGTGATGAATTATATAATCACTAAAATATCCTCTAAGTTACGTTTTGATAATAAATTCATTAAATATCATGTAGATGACGGCTCACCAACTATTCCGGCTGACAAGTCTTAGGAAGTAGTTACAATTTTCAATGGTTTCAATAAAAACAGCGGATAATAGTACAATAGAGTGAAACTCGTTCATGAATCCTTCCAACTCTGGTAGAATTCCAAACTATCTCTCTGAACACTCTTTCAGTCAGAAAGTCAACACAGCCTCTAATAAAATCACAAGAGCCATCACACTCGGTGAAGTTTGTTTTTACCCAGAAAATTTGTAGAAGTTGAGAGATATATTAAGAACTAATAATTACCCAAATACACTGATAAAAAGTATCATTAATAAAAGACAACGAACAGACATAAAAGAAACCAACTTCCAATGGTACAGTTTATTACTTCAAATTTCCATATGTGGATGGACTTTCTCAAAAAAATAAAAAATATCGACAGATACTCATAAGTTTGCTTTCTACTATTTGAAAACAACTAAAGGTTAATTCTCCCATCTAAATAGGATTCCACGTGCACTAGAATCGAACGTAGTGTCCAGTATCCCTTGTAATTGTAGAAAATGTTATATTGGACAAACGAAACAATATATAAAGAGTAGAATTTATCAACATAAATATGATTGTTATGGGGAAAACAAAAAGAAAAAACAGCATTCACAATAATATAATAGTAAATAATATTGTTATATTCAATGTTTGTAGGCTTCTTCGCATATATATATATATATATATATATATATATAATATAGAAAAAAAAACTTGAGAGGTGTCAAGGGACACCCGGATGGAACGAAGTTCCTTTCGATTAATTAGTGAAGGAATTGTATTTTTTTTTTAATTAAAATTTATATATATATATATATATATATATTTATATATATATATATATATATATATATATATATATATATATATATATATATACTCTCGACTTCGTTAACACAACATAATTTTTTTGCTTCTTTTCTTTCTATATGACTTATCAATTGAGACTGAATGAAAATCTGAATAAACATTTTAAATTCCATTTTTCTAGTTAAAAATATTTACCAGCCGTAGTTGTTCTCTATTATTTTTTATTCACGATTTGTCCATTTCGGAAAAATATCAAGTGATAATATTCTATGTTATTTTGAACCATGAACCTGTCGAAGATGATTCTTCATCTGTTTTTATGTTACCTTGTGGATCGATAAAACTGTATTTTAACTGCAGGTGATTACAGAAAGAAGTAGTCCATTTGTAATATTTTATCAACGACGAAGTTGTCAAGATAATTACTTTCCTAGTATTCGAAGAATGCAAGTTCATTAATATCATTGAATAATTTTTTTCTACCTTGAAGTGTTCAAAAAATTTCTTTTCTGTTTTTTCAGATCTTAAAGGCCAATGAAAGTTGTACGCAATGTCATAATTATTCATGATCAATTTGTGGTTCAATGCAAGTCAAGTGTTTTTTGAGATACAATTACTATTATTGAATTAATGAGTATGGAAATACAGGTTTCGGAAAAAATAATTCCAATGCTTAACTGTTCTCAGTACGAAATTGGAATGAATAATGAATCAGTGCAGTTCAACTTATTTTTTAGTGAATTTTACATACGTGCAAATTGCGTAAAACCCGTCATTCCAATGAATGTAATTTCTGAAAATGATTTCTATCACACCAGGACTTATTTCAATGTAACACTCGCCAAAATAGTCGGTTTTACTTGAAACACTATCATTATCATGATGGCTATAAAAATGCAAATTTCGAAAATAAATCCGTTAGATGGTCTACTGATTCATGTACGAAATTGGAATGAATTATAATCATTTGTGCACAGGCTCAAATTACGTGCTCAGAATTCAATTTGTAAAAAATGTTTGAAATCAATCGTGTGAACTACACGAATCTCTCGAAGAAGTAGTTTATGCGAATTATTTGACAATCGTGTTGTCACATGAGCTTAAGAGTTTTGATGCATTTACACGAGGACGAGTAAGCGAAAACCTTTGTCCTAATCATGAACCTCAGAGCGAATGTTGTGATCGAGAGGATCAAATTCACTCATAGTCCACGAGAAGCATACATTATTTTTTGCAACACCTGTATTGAAAATTGAATTTGAGAGTTGATGTGCAAAAAAGTTGTGTATATATACTCAGAAGCCTTCGAAACTGCACTAGTCACCCCCATCCATTAGTGGTAAAAAAAGTTATATCAGTAATAACCGTCCCATAACACTCGTATCGAATCTTCCAAAAATTTACCGGAAAATTCTGAAAAAAAAATGATTTTCCTACCTAGAAAAAAATGCTCCCAAATCAATTTGGCTTTACAGAAGGGAAATCCATTCAAGACGCGATTCTTTCACTAGTTGGCGAAATTAGTAGAAATTTCGGAACAAGAACTAGACTTAAAAGAAGCATTTGACACTGGAAGTTTTGCAGAGTATTGGATTCGGAGAAACACCATATTCACTAATGAAAAACTTAATGATCGAAAACAATGTGATAAAATATCAGAAGAAAAGAAACCCGTAAATATCGATTGGTTAAATATGGCGTTCCCCAGGACCCATACTATTCAACTTATACTGGAATGATCTATTTTGTGATGATACTATAGGGCGCACAGTAAGTTTCGTAGATGGTACTGCTATAGTTGACAGATTTGAAAGAAATAGCATAACGCGACTTTTACATATAATGGAATGGTTCGACAACATATTACTAATTGTATTTAATTTTAAGTTAATTTAGGAAAAACTCCCTATATGGCATTCACACCATGCCCGAAATACCTACCAAACTATAATAACCTCTCTCTATTAATGAATGATGACCCGGAAAAGCATAAATTATCTGGGTATATAAATAGACTCTCATTTGAAATGGGATATTCATGTTAATTTCATTATCAGGGAGCTGTGAACCATACTTTATGAAATCAAATATTAAGTGTTTCACCAAAAATCAATTGAGAACTATTTACCACTCTTTTGTTGAAAGCCACATGATCTATGGAATAGCTGCTTGGGGTGCGGCGTACAAATGTCACATCTCCCATCTGGAAATAATCCTACGATACATACTGAAAGTCATGAATTAGAAACCTAAACTATACCCCATGTATAAAATTTATGAATAAACAAAAATATTTGATGTCTGACAGCTATATCTTCCAACAGTGATGATTCAAAAATAACAACAAATCAGAACTGAAAAAACTAATTGATCATGACTATATTGCCAGATAAAATATGTAATTTGACCAATGAATATTATATTGGGATAGTTTTAGTGGCCATATGTTTCACATTCTACTTATATTATTAATTTTTGTATTCGTTTATAATATTTCTCACTGAATAATATATTTGTTAGTCTATAGAATATACTCACTTATTGTGATTATCAATGAATTACCCTAATGTCACTATTTATCCTAAAAATAATATCATACTTATTTCTAATACATCCAGACATTTATAAATCCAGTTATTGGAGTAAGTATCGATACATTATGTGATGACTGAAGACTAATTCAATTTGTACAAGAATATATTTAATTTGGAATCTGTTGGAACAATGTATTTCTGAATTGAAAGAGCAAAACGAAAAAAATTTCTTAATTTTATAGCCTATTCCAGTGCTATACATATACATCAGAGGACTATGATTCCACATCTGATTTTATGAACATCCTGTTCATATTTTCAACAAATCAATCTATCATATTCCATGACAGGTTTTAATGTCAGAAAACACGAATTTCAAAGTGTCTCTCCAAAAGAAATGATTCTAACTTTTTCCACCTTTGCAAAGTGAGATTGCTTCTTGAAAATGTGTTTTCCATTTCTTCCGGTCTTCCTGATAATCGTGAAAGCGTGAAATATATTTTCGTGGACAAAAATGTATTGAAAACCTAGTGAATGCGATGTGTCTCTTGCGTCAATGTTACGAATGATTTCTGGTGAGTACTCTTTTTTGGAAAACATTCTTCTTTGCCTCATTCATCTTCATGAGTTCTTAATCAGGACTGGAATAGAAAATCAAATAACTATCTGAATGAAAATAAAAAAATTCAATTTCTGTTTTTTTTTTTGAGTTAGGGTATTTTCAGAATATCTATCAGATGTAGTTCAATGTCCAGGGTGGCTTTAGCCGGGTAAGTGGTTGTTTTCTGTTAGACATTCACAAAAAATAACTTCATTTTAATCGTGGATTCTTCAATTCACATAAAAATCTTTTCATCAATATCCAACTGAGAATGTTTCCCTTTTCAACGTGAATACCCCATGAGAGGTTATCTTGACGATGGAAGATAGTGACTAAAGTTTATCTTACAGTCGCAGATGATTCCACATCTGATTTTATGAACATCATGTTCATATTTTCAACAAATGAATCTATCATACATCATGACAGGTTTCAATGTCAGAAAACACTAATTTCAAAGTGTCTCTCCAAAATAAATGATTTTAACTTTTTCCATCTTTGCAAAGTGAGATTGCTTCTTGAAAATGTGTTTCCCATTTCTTCCGGATTTCCTGATGATCGTGGAAGCGTGAAATAGATTTTCGTCGACAAAAATGTATTGAAGACCTAGTGAATGTGATGTGTCTCTTGCGTCAATGTTACGAATGATTTCTGGTGAGTACTCTTTTTTGGAAAACATTCTCCTTTGCCTCATTCATCTCCATGAGTTCTTAATTAAGACTGGAATAGAAAATCAAATAACTATCTGAATGAAAATACAAATTTTTAATTTCAGATTTTTTCTTTTGAGTCAGGGTCTTTTCAGAATATCTATGAGATGTAGTTCAATGTCCAGCGTGGCTTTAGCCGGGGAAGTAGTTGTTTTCTGTTAGACATTTACAAAAAATAACTTCATTTCAATCGTGGATTCTTCAATTCACAAAAAAATCTTTTTATCAATATCCAATTGAGAATGTTTTTCTTTCCAACATGAATACCCCACAAGAGGTTATCTTGACAATGGAAGATAGTGACTAAAGTTTATCTTCCAGTCGCAGATGATTCCACATCTGATTTTATGAACATCCTGTTCATATTTTCAACAAATCAATTATTGTTATTATTATTATTATTATTATGTAACAAGTAAGCATAATAAGGCTTCAGCGTACTAACCAGGATGTAAGGCTTCAGCGTACGAACCAGGATGTTAGCTTGGGAATGTTTGAGGTAGAGTAATGATTTTTCTGTGCCAATAGGTTATGTATTTGAGTATGTGACCATGATTTCCATTACAAAAATTTGATTTATCTATGGTTATTAGTATTACCTGAGGCATCTTTGTGAATTTTGATTTCTGAATAAAAGAGATTTAGTTCACTATACCGACTACTGCTAAACATATTGCAGACAATTGGTCTTTTGGAAAGAGTGCCGAAAAAAATATTTTTCGTTAGCTATCCATAGTCAAACAATATACTTTTCCAGAAATAAGTTCAGGAATAAACAAAGAGTAGGTACATGGAACCAAACCGAGCATGAACAATCTCTATTAACTGTCGTCTTCATTTGCAAAGATAACTATCGGTTACATGTCTGTCATTACAAAGAAGGCAACAATTTCTATTATCCATTCAAATGGACAATGGATTCTTGAATAATTATTCATAAATAAATTATAAGTTTCAGAACATACATCAATCTGCTGGATTTGAATGTTCCCAGAATAGTTTTGCACTAATTATAGAATTGACAGACGTTAGTCAAACATTGTATATACCGAGAAAAAAAGTAAAATCTATATTTTCAAGTCCATGAGAGAAAAACATTGATTATAGTATCAAAAATAAATTCAAATAACTTAGTTCTATTTTCGATTTGGATTTAAAATTTTTTTTTTAAATTAAAATATTAAATTATCACCTCCATATAAAGACTTGCCGCGCGCCTCTATCGGCCAATTTGCAAGCTGCCCTTTTTTGTTTGCAACACATTTTTTCGCGTGTACCATCATTCAGAGTGTTTGTAAACGTCAGAGTTGATACAAAATGACTTCTTTTGAGGATATATTGAATTTTTCCCGATAGAAGTCAAGTGTTTTTTCCGTGAATGGTGTACTCTATGAATATAAATAAAAAACAGCGAAAGTGAATAACAAAAATATCACTCAGTTATTGTGGAGTCTGAAAAAATGTATGCTGGCCTCAGTAAATGTATAGTCAAACTACTCATGTTGCCTGAAAATAGCTATTTTACTTCTCTTATGTGTTTTTGCTTCCTAAATCTTAAAGGAAAATTTTACGCTCTCATGTTTTAGAATTAGAGCCCCCTTTTGTTCTTAATCTCGTAATTTATTGCAAAAAAATTACTCACAATGCCTTTTTCTTTTTACCAGCAAAATCTGTAGATACTTAAATACTCATTTTCGGCACAACTTTGCACACATTATAACCGGTTTTATCGAAAAAATCCTCCTTCAATAATTACAAATAACCCAAATTGTTTGCATGTTGGTAATAACAAATAAATCACTGCCAACTTTTCCGCTTCGAACATGAAAAAAAAAATTACGCAAACTAAAACACACTTTACTACGATTTTCACAAAACTTGGTTTACAAAACCCACTGTTATGTCTGGTCATATACAGCGTGTTATAAATCAACACCTGCAACACCATTGTTACGCCACTGGCCTTTTATAGAGGGAACACTCCTTCAAAGAAGACCAATAAACGCTAAGGAATTTTCAAATATTATGAAATAATCACTTTACTTGATCACTCCTTTGTTGTTAGGTTATGAACTTGAGTAATAAGAGCATCGACTGACTGAGGATGGTCGAACCGAGATCATTTCGCTGGAGCGGCCTACAGGGAAAAAATCCCTTTCTCTTAATACAGGGAATGTGGAGCGTTTAGATAGAAGCACGTACCGATCTCAGGAAGATTTTTAAATAATGCACTTAGTTAATAGTTACATAGCATAGTTACATAGCATTTCCATGAGTTCTATGTACTGATAAAATGATAAAATAGTCAAAGAACGGTTGAGATTTTACATCAGGTCAGTTTTTGGCATTCTCAAAGCCAAGTAGAATGAATATAAGTAAAAACGCCATCAATTGTTCAACAGACTGTTGATGAATATTATTTGAAAAATATGGGAACATAAAATATGTAAATACATTTAAAAATATATAAAAATTATAATTGATTCAATTTGCCCGAACATAAATCCAGAAAAATATATGAACTTCCTCCAGACCATCAGGTTTCAACACTTATTCACTCGACATTTGTTTTACACGATATTTGTTTATTTATTTCCGCGAAAGTTGTTTATTTTACTCTCATATCGCACTGTTTATTAGACTATAGTTTTTATTGGTAATGTTTTTCTAGGAGAGCATGAACTATTGGTTAGAGGTTTTCGGTGTCTTATCACGTTCTTGAAGCATTGATAACATAATTTTTAATAATAGCAAATACTGTTCAACTGGGTATTCACTTCGTGAATTCATTACTCGTGCAGTTCCTGTTTGACTTGATTGGAATTCTCTTGCTCAATAATTTCGCAATTTCACTGCAAGATGATTACTTGTCAATGAACTCATGACTGATGACTGTCTAGTCAAGAGCTGTTACTTGGTTGATAGCTACCGCACTTCTATATGTTATATTGTTATATGATCACTATGCGAAAGTTTGAGCATGTCTCATCTTTCTGCACTACATGTTGATCGAATGAAAGTTCTAACACCTCTGAGCATCGTTCCGCTTGGTCTCGCGTTTTTTATATCAATAGTTCCTTCCATGGATTGTTCTTTGTTGAATCCCTTTGGTCACATACCTAACGTTAATTATTTTCGGCTTTTCATAATGAATCACCGTCTGAGTAATTTATGGCTCGTTATGTAGCCGAAAGAATGTATGAGAAAAATGAATGATTTATCTGTTTTGTGGTCGTATTGTATTCAATGAGCTGTCAAAACCTATAATTTATAGTTTCTTTGTTTACTATGGAATTTCTTAGATGTGCGTAACTCGGAGGGTGATGAATTGTTAATAGCTCCTTTGTGAAAGGGTGATTTTTTTTATATGCATTCCAGGGCTAGACGTTGTCTATCTATTTTTAACGTGCCCTTGTTCATCAGTTGGGTCTAGTATTCGATTTCAAAATTTATTTTAATTCCCAGTGAATTATGTTTTCTGGCCATAGAGTTCATATTTATTAATAACTTGTCATTTGTTACGTTTGAAAGTTTTTCTGTACTTATGGGGTTATGACACCACGACACCTGTTTTGCTATACTTTAGCTTTATCAAGTGGAAACTAAATTACAATTACTGTGGTTTGCTATGAATAATAGAAGCAGTTAGTCAGTTGGATATTATGTAATTGAGTTTTTACATATGACAAACAGGTAGAAACAATGCATATCTGAGCATAGAAACAGTTTTATTAAGGGCAAATGTAATCCTACTTTCGCTAACCATCCCCTGACTGAAAAGCATTATTTTGCTAATGACTCTGAACTTTTGCATGTGGAAAATGAAGGTCAAAAGTTCGATCTCCTAGAGAGCTTAGAGATTAACGAAGACAAGAATTCACAATACTTATTGAATGACCAGATTAATTTTAATAATTCGCCCCTTTTAAACCTGTTTCCTATAAATTGAATGATCTTTCGTCCAATAATCACTTAATTACCTAATATCCAACTGACTACCTGCTTTCATTATTTATAGCAAACCACAGTAATTGTTATGTTTCTTCTTGAAAAAGATATAGTATAGGGAAACACGTGTCATGGGTTTTGTAAATCAAGTTTTGTGAAAATCGTAGCGTTTTTAAGTTTACTTCAATTATGGATTTTCATCAAGTATCGGCCGCGACAATTCAACATTTATTTCGCCTTCAAATGTATGTTACTACCAACATGCAAACAAGTGAAATTTGCCAGAGCTTGTACCTCCAAAAAATCTCTGACGTCTGGTATATATTTGATCATATTTGCAGAGAGTATCAAAAACAATAATATTCAACACAGTAATTTTCAGAAAAGTCACGTTAATAAAAATATCAAAAAAATAATGGGTTAGAATCGGCTAATTATTTGCCTAGTCCTCCAAATTCGAGAGTTTGACTTGAACCATCGTTGAACTAGGTTCATCCATAAACCCTCATTGTAAAATTGAAATCCCGGTTTAGCTCGGTTGTCTTGGTTATCCTTGATTGAACAACTGGGCCTAAGAAGGCAAGAATGTTGAAATTACTTCTCATGCACATCGTGTACTGTTTTCTGATTGGTTGCTGAGTAAAATCATTTAATCACCAGCAAATCAGGAAACAATAGTCGAATCTGACAAACGTCATTTCGTTTATGAACGCTTTCAAATTCAGTGCTAGAAGCGCACGCGTTAATCTTCCTCAACAAGGCAACGCTGCTTAGCTGTCAAGTCAATTGTAAACATGCCCGTCGATTTCGTGTACTTTTCGTGCGAATCAAAAAAACTTTTTATGTTATAGTATCTCTAATCCCAATTGGACCGACATAAAAAATTTCTAGAAGGAATTCTCTTTCCAGTTACCGCCTTGACATAGGCGTCGGTATATTATTTTTCAGTGGTATTTTTTCAGTTACTTATTCTTACAATCATAGCAATTGATCACCCCATGTGAAAGTAGACACATGTTATCTCAACTCAACTATTTGTTCCGAAAGGTCTCTAGAAAGCCATATTGATAAAATTATTTTCAATGGATAATTCCTAACCTCACCAACACTCGGCACTGATTAAGGAATATTCTGAACTGTGGAAATCATGCGGCTCCAGATAACAGATGTTCAATCCAGCTAGCCGAGCTTTTATTCCTCAAATATATTTGATAGCGCCTTTACTAATAATCTGGGCAACTACGGCCACACCACTTAACTTTTTTATGATCGTACCAGGAACGCTTTGAAAGTAAAAACACTGGTAGTATATAAATTTCCCATTTGCCGGGCAGTGCATATGAACACTCCTCGTAGTGCATTTATTTTTATTGCCGTTCTAATTGGGATTATAATAACTATTCAATGCATTACAAATGATTTTTAGATAATTGTGTTTTGTTAAGAGCTTTGAAGTATGTTGTCCTCATACAACAGTACTGATTTCATCTACCAATTTCGCTATATCGAGGTTCGTTATTTTATTAGTAAAAAATTGAGGTTACTGTAGAGGTCAGTTTGAATATGTATCGCCGGTAGCCCACAATGTTTATAACTATTCTCAGACTCTTTTTTTTACATTACCCAAACAATCAGTTCAAAATTCCACACACAGGGTGGCCCAGGGATGCGAGCAAGCTCCATCAATTTTTTCCATCCAAACTATCGACTTTGCTTTTACCCATAGATTCGACAATGAGGCACATTTCAAAAATATTTCTACTTATATACAGGATGTCCCAAAATAAGAAACACAACTGAGTTCTGTTTTTTTAAAGGCAACCCCCCATGTTTGTTACATTTTTGGATTCGCCACTAAATTGTCGATATAACAACGCGCCGAGGTTTCTTAGACTTGTATGTAATAGTTTCTGACTATGTCAATCTATGTGTCAGAAAAGCGTCGTGCATAGACCCTCAGACAAATTCATAACTTCAGAACTATTCAAGATAACTTAACCAACTCTTTTCCAGTCGATTTCAGCGCATGTTTTGAGCATCGGATTCGATGTTCCATCACCTACTACGATTTTTTGAAAATGATAAATTACAAATGGCAATAATTGAACTTTTTCGAATGTAACACCCCTTATTTCATTACATTATTGCATGGCATTTTTTACATACTAAAATTTGCGGGATTGGTTGCAAAATAAGCAATAATATTTTGGAAAAAAAAAAGAATTAAGTAGGCTGCTATCGTGAAATTTTACATGTCCATACAATTCTGAAAATAATATTTTTTAACAAATGGAATTGTAATAAAAACAGGAGTACATCACAAAGGAAACAATGTTAGTAATCTTTACAAGAACAGGAAAGAATGATTAACAGGGAACAGTGTGAATATTTTGAGGATTTGCTTTTCATAAATGTTCAAATAGGTCACTATCATGTTCCACACAAGCTGTTAGTCTTCTTGTAAATGAGTCCCGAACTCTAGCAAGAATTGTTCCATCAGTTGAACGGAAGGCTTTCGTGTTTTTCATTCCATCTGCAGTTATTGGATGATCTCAGAATACCATTTCCTTTACATACCCCCAAAGAAATGAATCTGTAGGAGTTAGATCTGGAGATCGTGCGGGCCAAGGAATAGTACCTCCTCTACCTATCCAACGATTAGGATAGGATTGATCTAAAAATTCTCGCATGTTACTATGGTTATGCACTGCATCACCATCGTGTTGTAATCACATGGTTTTTCTGGTATTCATATCTACTTCTTCTAACATTCTGGGAAGATGTTCGTGAAAAAAATTCAAATACCAATCACCATTCAGCACATTGTCGAAAAAGTAGGGTACAGTAATGTGATTTCCAATAATTCCCTCCCAAATATTAAGTGACCATCGCCTTCAGTGAAGACTAGTCCTCAACCAGTGAGGATTTTCGATGGCATAATAATGCATATTATGTCTGTTGACCGACTTATTGTTCTTAAACGTTGCTTCATCAGAAAACAGAATTTTTTTTAAAATATTATAACCCTCGTTAATCATGCCATTCATTTGAATACAAAACGCAACTCTATTTGCAAAATCATAACCCTACAATTCTTGTAGGTTCAGATGACAAGGGCGGAACTTATGTTATGTTATGAAATTTCCCTAGTGCTTAAGTGAGGATTTTCCTGTAGCATCAATAAAACTTGCAACTCATTTTCCTCATTGATCCGACGACCAACAATTTCCTTTTTGGTATAATACACACTACCAGTGAGTTCAAACCTATATTTTAATTTCTGGAATCAGGACACCCATGGAGTTCTTGCTTCTGTACATTTTCAATGGTAGATTTCGCTTGCAAATGAAGGATTTCTGTCTCGGCTTCGCCAATAGAGTAGACCATATTCACCAATTCTCATCCACAATTAGACGTGTACATCTCGCAAACTTTATAAAAAAGGCGAAAAACTGTTGATAAATGCCATGGAATGATGAAATAATGTATTGGGTGTTGCAATTGGAAAAGTCGAGTTATTGCCATTTGTAATTTGTCATTTTCAAAAAATCGTTGTAAGCGATGGAACATCGACTCCGAGTTTGCCTGCACCTCAAAACATGTTTTAAAGCCTAACGGTACTGAAGTTATACATTTTTCTGTGGGTCTGTAAGTCAAAAACTATTGCAGATAAGTCTAAGAAATCTGGATGCGTTATATCGACAATTTAGTGGCAAAACCAAAAATATAACGTAAATGGGTGGTTTCCGTTCGAAAAAACAGAACTCAGTTGCGTATCCTATTTTGGGACATCCTGTATATAAATAGAAATATTTTTAGAGTATGCCTTATTATCGGACGTATCGTTAAAATAAATCAAGTCGAAAGCTTAGCTAGAAAAAAAAGTTATGGAGCTTGCACGGACAGTAATCCCCAAAATATGGTTGAATTTGACAAAAAAAAACCTCAAAATTTTCACACACTGTATTTTGTTATAAAATAACATTATATACCCATCATTCACGGGAGTCTACTGCAGATTGAAACTTGTTCACTCTTTTTCACTTCACCCAAAAACTGTGGCCAAATTATTCACTACATTTGTTCGACCCCTCTTAGGATTTCTCTAGCCTGCTACATCGTGCTTCAAAAATTCCAGTCACATTGAGACTTCAGTACGATGGGAGGCTATCTTCCATGAACATGCCTACTCTTCAAAGGATATGCACCAGATGGGATATCATTATCTGACGAGCAATTCTTGTATATATATATATATATATATATATATACATATAAATATATTTCGTGTATCTCGGAAACGGCTCTACCGATTCGGATGAAATTGTGTATTTAGATATGGTTCATCTGCATAGGCGTCTTTCCTGAAAAAACGCGATTTTACACAAAAAAAATTGTATTACGAATCGATAGAGCGATCACTATCTGATCTCTTTCTAAAAATGTATAGCGCCATCTCGTGATATTTTGAGGTACTTGCATTGTTGCTATTGGATGATAGCCCAATGGTACCTTCAAACTTTGTGAGATTATCCGAATACGAATAACCTTACCGAGTGACATAACCGAATTTGGGCATCAAATCAATGTTATATATGTTTTTCTTTGGTTTGTCCAAGAAACTATTACGGTTTATTTAAGATGTATATTTTTAACCAGCCTGTGCACTAGGTAAGATTGCAAAATATTCATATGTAATAGGTATGTGATTCATATCTAAATAAGAATCTTCTCCAAAAAAAACACGATTCTACAGAAAAAAACACCGAGCAAAGCTCGGTCGCCCAGGTACTAGTTTTATAATCTATTCAATAGAAATCTCGACTGCTTCATATGTTGCTTCATAGTTCTGATCTCTGACCTAGAGGTCATAGCTAATTAGGACATCAACATTTCTGCTCTACCTACAGCCAATATATACGGTCGAATATAGTTTTACATTTATGGAAGGGGCTTTCCTGAAAAGTGGTACCGTCCGTAAACTGCTTTGAAAATCGCCTGGATAGTTATTAGTCAAAACTTAAAAATAGTGTAATAATTTTAATGTTCGGGTGCGATCTCCGATCAAGTAACGGACACTAGATGACAAAAGACACAAACAAACCTGATGGCAACATCTTTACTCAATTTCATTCATTATTGTTGAGTTGTATTTCAAGAAGTTATATTGATCTAAACAGTTTGATTTTGGTTATTGATCGTTACACATGTCGTTAAAAAACATTAATATTTAGTAGAGAGTTTTAAACGTGAGAAATGTATTGAGTCGGTTTGTAAGGAGCACATAAGAATTCCAATATTGACTAGGTCGATACGTAATGGCCAAAACCGCAACGCTGCATGAGATTCTCGAGCCAAAAATAACAAATCGATATCGGAAATCTTAAAAAAGATCCAGAAAGAGCAGGAAATTTCCTAAACAAAAATCCTGCCTCCCGGAACAGTGGCACCAATATTTATAATTTTAATTGAGCGGTGAAAATACGCTCGCATGCTTAAACCAAAAAAAAATTAACTAATTAAATATGAATATTAAGGAATGAAAAAAATCAGGCACTTGCCGGAAAAGTGAATGAACAATAATCCGTCGGCAATTTTTTTTTAATTATTAATTATGCTTTTGTTGGAGTTGGAAATAAACAAAAAATCTAAAAATATTTTTCAAAGGCTTTAGAAGAGATCCTCGGTGAAAAAAAAAAAGAATTATCCATTTTTTATTAACATGAAAAATTAAAAACATAAATTGAACTTTGTTTTTTTTCAAATATCCCTATTGATTTGTTTTTTTATTGTTGAAAGCCACATTATTTTTTTTTATTTTTTACCACAATTGTTGAAAAAATTGTTATAAACAAATACATTGTTTATGAGATAGTTGATTTTTTTTTTAAATGTAGAATATAATGAAAATAATGAAAAAAAAAATAGTTTAATTAAAAATATTATTGCTTAAATCGCACTTGTTAGTTAACAATTTTTTTTGCAAGTAAATATTAATATTAAGGAACCATTTTTTTATCATTATTTCTATTGTTCTTTCTTATTCTGAAAAAATATTTTTTCCTTTTCATTTTTTATTTGTTTTAAATAAACAATTTGTTATAAACAAATAAATTTTCGCGCTATATTTTTTTAAATACTAGAAAATTAAACAAAAATGTTCATGTGTCGTTTTTTTTAGCAGAAAAATGTTTTTATTTTTTATTTAATTTTACAGATTCTTATGCTTTCAACTCTATTTTTTTTGTTTCTAATCATTATAATTATTATAACTTATAAATTTTTTCAAGGCTTTTAAATTTGAATATCATATAAACTATCAAAGATACGATAAAAATACTTCAGGTCTTTTTTGTTCTTCATTAAACAATGAACAGTTTGAGATGTCGGTCAAAGAACCAGGATAATGTGATTGGAACCCAGGAAGAACAACAGCAAGAACAACAAGAAGCTAGCAAAAAAACTTAAAGTCAAGAATCACCGCCGTAAAAACGTCAAAAATGATCAAAAAAATTTAATAAATAAACAAAAACTTTTTTATAAACGAAAATAATGCATGAAGTAATGAATAAAGTTTCAAAAATTATATATTAAGTCAATATTACTTTTAGTTTCTAAGATGCCAAGGCTGAAAAATTCAGAAAATTTCCATTACCTCAATATGTTTTCTCATTACTCAATAAATAATGAAGTAAACGCTTCGACCAAATTGTTCATTGTTCGATAAAGAACAAAAAAGACCTGAAGGATTTTTATCTTATCTTTGATAGTTTATATAATAATCAAATTGAAAAGCCCTGATTTTTGAAATGAATAATTTTCGTCATCTTAAGTGTTTATAAGTTATAATAATTATAATGATAAGAAACAGAGTTAAAAGCATGAGAATTTTTGAAATTGAATAAAAAATGGAAAAAAAAATTGCTGTAAAAACGACACATTGTTAATTTTTGTAGTATATAAATAAAATATAGCGTGAAAATATATTTGTTTATTTAATGAACAAATAAAAATTAAATGGAAAAAAATCAGAATAAGAAAGAACAATAGAAAAAATGGTTTCTTAATATTAATATTTACTTGCAAGAAAAAATGGATAACTAACAAGTGTAATTTTAAGCAATATTTTTTTTTTAAATGTTTTTTTTCAAGAATCATAATTTTCATTATGAATTACATATCCTAAAAAAATTCAACTATCTCATAAACAATGTATTTGTTTATAACAATTTTTCAAACAACTGTAAAAAATAAAAAATAAAATCTTTTTTGTGGCTAACAATAAAGAAACAAATCAATCGGAATGCTTGAAAAACAAACAATGTTTCATTTACTGAAGATGCTGAAAAGGTAAAAACTTCTTCAGCATCTTCAAGTGTTGATAAAAAAATGGATAATTTAATTTTTCAATTTTTTCACCGAGAATCTTTTCTAAAGCTTTCAAAGAACAGCCCAAAAATAATATTTTTTTCTGGCTGCCGGTTTAAAAATTATCGAGATTTTTGTGTTTACTTCCAAAAGGGAAAATTTATTAATTAACAAAAGCGTAATTAATAATAAAATTGAGATAAATTTGTTTTTGCCGGCGGATTATTGTTTATTATAGTTGCTGCATACTTTTTTGCCTGATTTTTTTAATTCGTTATTATTCATATTTAATTAGTTATTTTTTTAAGCATCCGAGCAGAGCAACGCGCACGCGTCATGAGTTATCCGTTTTCACCCGTATTTTCACAGCTCAATTGAAATTATTAATATTGGTATTCTGGGAGGCAGAACTTTTTTTTACGAAATTTTCTGCTCTCTTTGGATATTTTTTCAGATTTCCGATATCCGCAATAGTTTTTGAGATAAAACCGACACCTCTTTTTTTTTAACTAAATTGTTTGTAACTTTTACATTATTTGTTTGCAAGACATGGGACAAAGCGTAAATCATATCTAGATAAAATTCCGCATGCAATGACACCTTGGTCATACTTTTACGTGAAGGCCTTCAACGGGACGAAATGGCACTTGTAAACCAGAAAACCAAAAAAAACCAAAAAAAAAATACTACCATTTAATGGAATGGGTTAAGTATTTAAATAAATATGTGAAATGTTTATATTAATTAACGTTTTAAAAATTTGCCATACAAATATATCATCAAAATGTGACATTGCTGTTTGTTTGGTGTGTCAACCATAATCAACCTTTGATTATTGTTGTACTTTACATTTCTCCAAATAAAACTGTATTGAACATTATATTACAAAAAAAAACGTGGGATGCTCTTACTTGCTTCCTCGCTACCTATAAGAAGAGCTAGCGATAAAAAACTTAAGATAACTGATATCAAACACCCCACACTTTTTTCACATAATAGGAAATGTTTTGGTCAATTCTTATTATTGATTTACATTTCTGAATGCAACGCAACGCCAGTATATTTTCTCTTTTAATATATTCTTTATTAATGAAGAATTTCGAACGGATTCTTTTAGATAACGAACAATGGTGATTTATTCATTATGATATTGCAACATTAATTCGAATGTCTACATTCATTAAAACCTTCGATCTGACCACTTTTACTGATTCTGCAATTCGCATTAAAAAACACAATTTACTGCACATTACACATTTTCATGCAAGTGATCGTTAGAAGGCAATAAAAATGATCCACTACATATAAATCTGTTAATAAAACAAGTTGTAAAAGAAAGCTCAAAACCTTTTTCTCTGTCATTTGTACATGTATTGCCAGATGCAGGTAATCGTACAACTGGTTTTTTTCGTCGAAATCGGTTACTTTCATAGCATCGCTTGTTACTCATTTTGTTCAATCGTGTTTCACAGAACGGGAAGTTTAATAATAGTGGAAGGAAGAGAAGAATACCATAGTAAGGAATCAGGCGGCCGAAAAGTCGTTTCTAAAACATTGAGATGTGTACCCGAATATATAGTTTTAGCAAAATATGTGTCTTGTTGGGAGTGATCTTGTGGATGTATGTCTCCATAAAATTCGCGATTGCAAAGAAGTAAACAAAAATATTTTGTCTTTTAATTTATAAAACGTTAAAAATATTTTTTTATGCTTAACTCGCGATTGCGAAGCCATTTTACAAGCTTTTATTTAGTTTCACTTGTTAGTTCGTTCGTTAGTTAGGGTCAAATCTTGCAAGTAAACTTTGACCGACTTCTAGTCGTCCGAATAATTTGAAATTTGGCAGGTGTTCAAAATTCCGGGGACAATGCATTATGAAATTGTTAGAGAAAACAACAAAATGGCAATGGCAAAATTATGGTCCGATATGATCCAAAATTGGTAGGTGGGGGTTTTTGGGGTCAGAGATTACGAATTCATAAATTCGAAATGGCGGCTCCAAGATGGCGAAAAAGTTTTGTGATTATGGTCCGATTCGATTCAAAACTGGTATGTGGGGGTTTTTGGGTCGGAGATTATGGAATTTTTGTCAAAATTTATAAATTCGGCGGCTCCAAGATGCAGGACGAGTTTGGTTATTATGGTTCAATTCGATTCAAAATTGGTATGCGGGGGTTTTCGGGGTCGGAGATTATGAATTTTTGTCGAAATTCAAGATGGCGGCCCCAAGATTAAGGACGAGTTTTGTGATTATGGTCCCATTCGATTCAAAATTGGTATGCGGGTTTTCGGGTCGGAGATTTTGAATTTTTTGTAAAAAGAATTCAAGATGGCGGCCCCAAGATGGAGAACGAGCTTTCTGATGATGGTCATATTTTACTCAAAATTAGTATGTGGGGATTTTCAGGTTCTGAGGTTTTGAATTTTGTGTCAAAGTACAGTCAAAACCGGATATAACGACATTGAAGGGACCGTATACTTCGGACGTTATGTCCGATAGTTGTTATAAGCAATATACACAAGAATGTATGTATATATTATGTCTGTTTGTAGTATGGGGATGGGTTATGCATAAGAACTTGTTTTCAAATCACTTTATGTTCAGATGTCCTCGATCGTTTAATTTTCAAAGAGTTGTTCTCGAAAAGAGCTTCTATTTTATTTATCTCTATCCTTCCAAATCGATATCGTAGAGTGTGAGACTCCACATTCCTTTGCAATTCCACTATTTGACTCGCCTTTTTTTAATCTCCATATAATATGTGATTTTTCTTCAATATTAAACACTTTCCTATTTCTTTTTTGCGACATAGTAACGCGTAATCACACGATCTAAACCAAAAGTTTTAAAATCAACCTGTAATTCACGCGGTCAACTATCGCACTGAATAAGTCGTAAAACATGCAAGGTCAAATGGCAAAGAGCGGGAAAGAGGTTCTATAGCAAAATATTCCTTCATATTATTAGTATAAAGGTGAAAATTGTTCGTAATGTTTTGTTTTGCTGGAATAGGTAAACGGTTGGTCGTTATAGCCGATGAATAGCCGATGAATATCGATAAATTTGTCGTTTTAAGCGATATGTCGCTGTATCCCGATGTCGTTATAGGCGGTATCGATGAATATCGATAAAGTTTCGTCGTTTTAAGCGATATGTCGCTGTATATAAATTCAACTTCAGGATGGCGGACGAGTTTTGTGATTATGGTCAGATTATATTCAAAATTGGTGTGTGAGAGTTTTTGGGACGGAGATTATGATTTCTTTCTGCTCAAAACTTACAGGGAACACACCTCGTAATGAACAGATTGAGGCGAATTAACTAGAGAGCGAAAAATAAAATAACTAATGAAAAACCTTTTTAAAGACAAGCTTTCATTCAACCCGTGTACTAAAACGTATGATATAAGTTCAAGTCATCGCTGACAATGATTTAATTATTTTTTGTTGATTTATTTGATTTTAAAAAGCTTGTCGCGCGAATTGTAATGAAATTATCACTTCGACAAGTTGTTACTTACCACTCAATCATTGGCCAATGAATTTCATTGGTACCTACTATTATGAATACTTTGTAGAAATTAAAAACTTTTGACAAATTCTTACTTACCAACCAATCATTGCTCAATCAAATCAATTGGTACCCACTTGTATGGAAAAGGTTTCTGAAACCAAATAATTCAACAAAAAAATTATTAAATCATTGTCAGCGGTGTAGACCAGGGCTAAAGCCTTTAAAAATGGTAAAAAGTGAAAAAAAAAAGTAGGATAAAACCCATTGGAAAAGGAAGAGAATATAATAAAAATGAGAGGAAAAATAATTTACGGGCGATCTGAGGTCGGGAAGTGGGAGGGGGTGAGTTTTCAAGGGTAAAAAACGGTTAATCCCGATTTCCGGCAAAACTACAAGTCCTAAAGGTAAATAGAAAAGTTGTGGGTAATCTACAACTTTTGTTTTTACACTTTTTTCACATAACCTCAGAACTTAAGTAAAAAATTGAAATAACCATGTTTTTGGTTTTTTAATTTTATCTTTTACAAAAAAAATATTTTTACAAAAAAAATAATTTTCAATCGAAAATTCTCGCGTCAAAATATCAGCTTTTTTTTGAAAGTCGGCGGGCCATTTATTCGTTAAAATCTCTACTTTCTGATGGTGAAAAAAAATATACATTACTATGGTAAATGTTCTCAGAAAATGCAAAGAAACAAAAAAACTCGAATCCGAAAATCTACAATATTTTGAGAAAGTTGTAGAATCTTCTTTAAATTATATGCGTAGATGCCTATTTATTGCTATTTCGAAATAACTTATATACCTGAGTGACCTACGGAAAATTTTAGACCATCAATAGGCATTTCATAGAGAAGTGGGGAAGGGGCTAGGAGGGTCTGGGCCTTACTACCTGTTATTTCTTTGTATTTTCTGAGAACATTTACCATAGTAATGGTTTTTTTTTTCACCATCAGAAAGTAGAGATTTCAACGAATAAAAAGCCCACCGACTTTTTAAAAAAAGCTGATATTTTGACGCGAGAATTTCGATTGAAAATTAGGGCGGTTTTTCGATATTAAGTCAAAATAAGGTGAAAAAATAAATATTTCAAATCAAATAAATTACAGTGTGTTTGGGACATGAAAAGGTAAGTTTTTACCAAATTTCGTGGAAAAAAATTCCATAGAACTTGTAGTTTTGCCGGAAATCTAGATTAACCGTTTTTTACCCTTAAAAACTCACCCCCTTCCACTTCCCGACCTCAGATCGCCCGTAAATTATTTTTCCTTTCACTTTTGTTATATTCTCTCCCTTTTCCAAAACATTTCATCCCACTATTATTTTTTTTGGTTTAAAAAATTATCGACCCTGGTCTAGTGACTTAAATTCATTTTATACGTTTTAGTACACGGCTTAAATGAAAGCTTGTCTCTAAAAAGTTTTTTTATTAGTTATTTTTTCAATATATTTTCAAAAATTTCTCACCATTTAATTGCATTCGAGGGTTTGGGAATCGTTGTTGGAAATTTTGGAATCTCGGAAAATTTGAATTGGATTCCTGTTGAAGTTTCGGTTTAGATTTGGATAAAATTGGAATTTTGTGGATTCTGACTAGAATATGATGAAACGTTTGTGTTTTGGTTTCTGAATTGATCGTGTCTCGTCACGTTTGGTTGATTCATATTACTCATTTTTCTTGGTTGAGATGACGTTGAAGGACGATTTGATTGATTAAGTTTTTGATTTTCAAAATATGATAATTGAAGTTCTCGTTTGATTCTAATTGATGCTTCCAGCATGTTAACTGGATCGCTTGCACGAATTGTCTGACCTAATTTGGATTCAAGACCAGTTAATAAAGTGTTGAGAACCATAAATTCAATTAATTTGATTGTGCAGTTTTCTGCATTTGAATTAGATTTGATTTTTGGATGCAAGATAACATCTTTGCATGATGAGTTTGAAGTCTCGAACAGAAAGCAAGGGCATTCTCTCCGGTATTTTGTCGAATTCTCTGTAAATCTTGGATTAATGAGGTGAGATCTCTTGAATCTCCTAAATGAGCATTAAGTAGAGTTTTTATTTCGCCATATGATTCGGGATTTCGAGAGTTTATCAATTGGGCTGCTTTTCGTTTCAATTTATTTCTAATGTGAATCGTTAGCAAAAGTTTTTGTTGACCGACTGCCATTTGTTGGGCATGGTCGCAGGCATTTAAGAAAGTATTTAAAGAGATTGGATCTCCATCATACTGAGGGACGATAGAAAAAATTTCAGATAATTTGTATGGTTCGAGTTCGGGATCGTTTCCTACATCAGCATCATGATGTTCGCCATCGTCGGAAACAGACATTGTAATGGGGTCTTTTCAAAATGGGTAAAATTATCAAAATAGGGTATAATAGGTCAAAATTGGGATTAATGGGTCGTAATTGGAACATTTATATTAACAAAACAGACTTTTTCTGAGATTGAAATTGAAAAGAATGTAAATAGTTTCAATCAGTAAATTGAATAATTTAAAACTAGATGATTCGATGTCACTTACAGTTATTTACAGGTGAGATTTCTGAAGTTCTCTGCCAGGGGCTTCACTAGGTGTTCCTAATCCACAGGGAAGTCTCAGGAGTGCTGGGATGATTTTCTTACTTGCTATTTTCTTGTTTCTTCTTACTTGCTAATTTCTGCGCCAGTTTGTTCTTTCGCTGGGTGACGGAAGATGAAATCGGCTGGATGAGCGTTGCTACCTTGGGATGGGCCTCGTTCTGCGTGTTTCCTCAAGGCTCCAGAGACCGTCTTCTCGTCTTGCGTTGGGTTCTTCTCACAAGGGTTTGGAAACCTCCACTCTGGTATTTCAAGGTGTTGAAAAATCCTACCGACTGCGCCAATTTGTTATATTTATATTCACTTAAATGACTTTTAGGGAAATAAACTTTATTTCATACTTTGTTACAAAAATGACATGATATATACGTGACGACTAACGGAATAGAAGTGACGCTCTTCGGTTCTTGGGGTCCTCTTATAGATGCGGTGGTGCTGAATCAGAACTGCGCCTTGTTTACGGCTTCTGGAGCCCAGGTGGATGAATGCTGACTTGGCTTTGTCATATTTGCTCTTGCAACAATGTTGCAACTGCGGTGGAATTACTGCGTAGAATGCCCGGTTTTTGGATATAACATACATTACAGAGAGACAATAGTGAAATCACATGCTCAAAAACAGGTCCTGACGGGGGTAACCCAATTATTCATTTATTCGTCGGTTTAATTTACATTAAATAAAATTTCTTGATAATATTGTGAATAGATATTGCCTCCAGATAGGTAGGTATATTTGTGTGGTACTCTATCCAATATTGGTTACTGGGTCGGAGAGATGCACTAATATTATTCTATAATTTAGTTTCAGTTGAAATATTGATTGATGGTATGCATATATATCTCTACCAAATTTTTGGGTTCTTTTTTTGTAAATCCGCAGAGCAAAATCATCCAGATTTATTGAAGCAAATAAATTGAAACTCAGTGTATATCCATTTTTCCAATATACATAGGTTTGAAATTATATCGCAAAATTCCACTTACAAAGAGAATATCTAGTCCCAGAAGAAATATTTTTCAACTTATTTTAGATTTTTTATGTGTGATATAAAAACCCAATATGGAGCACGGTACACGAAATAATTGTTTTAATATAAATATTCATATTGAGGCTTTAGCTGGTCAAATTACCAATTAAGGAAAAAGATGATATTTCATGCTGTCATTGGGAAATATCATTAAATGCGGAACAACTATCTAAATTGCCTCACAAATCCGGACCATACAAATTGAATTACAAATGACTGAATTCAGATTAGGAGCAAATTAACTCAACAAAAACTTGGCTTGAATAATTTTCAAATCCAACGAAAAATGTAGGCGTTCATATTTCGAAGAATTTTGTGTCTCGCACAGTTGTTAATTGTTGCTAAATTATCTCTATGAAAAAAGAATTGGTTACAATAAAGAGAATGTAATGAACTGTTGGCACAGTTTCCTGTTGGAAAGTACTCCGTTTGCGAGTTTGATTTTTTTCGATAATAAATAATAATCCCCGAACGGCCTTGCATACATTACCATAAATATATCAACCTGTCGTTTGCATATGCTTTATTTCGAGACTGACGTGGAATATTCAATTGTTTCTGTTCGGAACTATAATAAATTGGTCAAAGAGTTTACGTAATATGTTGTCTGAATCGAGTATTGAACTGCATCAGATTGTTTTCGATACTTATTATTCTTGCTAATGAAAAACTTGAAGAATCCATCTACAGTTCTGAAAGATCAATAGTTCATAGAGGTTTACAGAACTTCTGGAGAACACAATCGCAGAGTATTACATTGATATAATTGAACTGATATAATTGAAAAGGATGGGGCTTGATAGCTCAGACTGCAGAACTCCGGAGGGTGGTGGAAAGACCGTAGAATATTCTTCATCGTCAGGTACACCAATTATTCATTTATATGGAGGAAGAAACTGCCCCTGGCTCGTCTAGCCTTGGATGGCCGATATGTATAGAAAATAATCATTCACCAGTGGTTTGCACTATCTGCGCTTAACTCTCCCAACGCATTTATAAAAAAAACAGAAGTTCCATTTTGTAGTTTATAGTCTGCAAAAAAGGTCTCAAGTTATTTGAAAATCAATATATCTTGAAATATAAAGAAACATTAGAACAAAATTATAGTTTAAAATAAAAAAAATGAAAAAACACGCTTTTGTAGCAACATGAACAAAAATGTAAAAAAGTCATTTACCAAAAACAAAATATTTCAATGTAAAAAAGGGGGTTTTTTTAACACTAGCTATTCGTAACGGTAGTCATTATGAAAAATATTTTAAAGTTAGTTTTTTGGTAGGTGTCTTTATTCTCATCATTTTTAACTTTTAAGTTCATATTGCTACAAAAGTGGGTTTTTAATTTTTTTTAAACAATAATTTTAATTTCAGCTAAAGAAGCGTGATTTTAATTGATTTGTTTTGGAAAACATTCTTCTTTGCCTCATTCATCTTTATGAGTTCCTAATTAAGACTGGAATAGAAAATCAAATAACTATCTGAATGAAAATGCAAATTTTCAATTTCAGATTTTTTCTTTTGAGTTAGGGCCTTTTCAGAATATCTATCAGATGTAGTTCAATGTCCGGCGTGGCTTTAGCCGGGGAAGTAGTTGTTTTCTGTTAGATATTCACAAAAAATAACTTCATTTTAATCGTGGATTTTTCGATTCACAGAAAAATCTTTCTATCAATATTCAATTGAGAATGTTTCCCTTTTCAACATGAATACCCCACAAGAGGTTATCTTGACGATGGAAGATAGTGACTAAAGTTTATCTTTCAGTCGCAGATGATTCCACATTTGATTTTATGAACATCCTGTTTATATTTTCAACAAATCAATAAACAGGATGTTCATAAAATCAGATGTGGAATCATCTGCGACTGAAAGATAAACTTTAGTCACTATCTTCCATCGTCAAGATAACCTCTTGTGGGGTATTCATATCGAAAAGGGAAACATTCTCAATTGAGAATGTTTCCCTTTTCAACGTGATTTTAAATTTTCCAACTACAGAAGAAAACTCACCGATTTATTCATCCACATGAGTAGTTTTTGAGTTTCTCCTAACTTTTTTATATTTTTATTTAGATTTATTTTGGTTTGGAATACAAACAGGTTTAAATCTTGTACAGTATCCACTGGTACATGAAGTAACTTAGATTTACAATTAGCAGAGCTTATATTTTCAGTTTATATAAGTTCATAATGTTTCATAATATTAGACAGAAAAAATGCTAAGTCTGTTTCAGAACAATATTTCTTGAAGCTATCACTGAGGAATGGGGGCATTTTGACCCAAATTTTGTATGAGGGTTCGGTTAGTTTTTAAGTAAGGGTCATAAACATTGGGATTCGTTATCTTTGTTACAAGTGAAGACATATGTGCTTCAATGCCTTTGGATATTCAACCCCCAATGGGGTAAATGGGCATATAAAATTTGTGGGTCATACAAATTGGTATTAGAGGTCTTTATTACAAAAAAAATTAATGTATTTCAGTGTTTTTAGAAATTCAATCCTTGAAGGGTGAAATGGGGATTGAACATTTTTATGGGGTTCCGTTAGTTTTTAAGTTAGTGTTATGAAAATTGCTGTTTTGGCTCTCTGTAACAAATGAATGAATCGTGTTCAAGCTCATTTGAAAATTCCGTCCCTAAAGGGGTGAAATTTGTGATAGTCGTCACAAAGCAATACCCTCGCTGTCAAATCAATTATGCCACCCAAACGAGATAACGGGATAAGGGGATAACGGGATAACGGGAAAAGGGATAATGGGAGGCGGGCACAGCCACAGGCATAAGCTAGATGGAACAACACAAAGAAAAATAAAGGAAAACTCACAAATTATACGCGGACGAAGTCACGGGTTAACGAATGATAGATCCGTGTCAATCAAATCAGAGAAAAATGTGGTTAGATATAATCGAAAGTTTCTACCTCTCTCTTGAAATTACTGAGCCAACTGAAAAATCGAAAACTCCATTTATATATTATATATTATTTTCTATCTAATAATTCATATACAGTTTCATCATCCGCACACCACTCGACAGTTCTTTTTCTCTAAACTTGAAAATTTCCATAGACAAGCTCCTTGAAAGATATTTTGGGTGATACCACTTATGTTAAAATAAATTATTATTATACTCAAATTCATCGACAGGTAGTTCAATAACTTTTGGGAACTTGGGACGACGTTATTGCATTTAAGGAATTTGTTATACTTAATATCATAATGGGATTCATATCATTACGAGTACTCTGAAAAATATAGATATAAAACATTCGGAAAGTCACACTTTAATATTTTTTTTATCATATCTTAACTTTGTATTGATTTGACGTGGAATGACTGAGACTAAGTAGCGCTTTCTTCTTCGAAGGGTACGCCAAAATATTATGTCGAAGGAGCATGAAAATAAACGAACATATCGTCAGTGAGTTACCTGAGAAACTTTTGTAGATGCCATTTCAATTTAGATTGAATATATCCGAATATAGGAACGAAACGACATATATTTTCTGAAAATGGTATATGGAATTCAATCCCAACGAAACATTACATAAATATTTCTTTTTTCCGAAACATAACCTACAAATTTCTAATTGCTGTTCCACCGGCGGGTGAAAACTACTTTTTCACAGGTCGAAATACTCTGACCGAATCTACTGAAAATGTTGAATGCTGTCTTGATGGTCGTATAGTGGAAAAAAAGTGATACAATATAGATTATATTCCTAGAAATGTTTCCATGGAAAACTGCATGAGACCTAATTCCATATCCAAATTTCGGAACACGTGGAGCATATCCATCCCTCGAACTATACATATAAATTATCAATGATCAGCGAGTCATTTTATAAATCGCTTTAGTGTGGAAATTCCTCCTCTATCGCTTCTAAAATCTAAATACACTTTTTAAATTCGTGAAATCGTTCTCGGAAACTCGTATAATGTTCTGATCTGTTATTTGACTTCTATTGTTAAAACATGTTACTTTGAATATATCAATGGTTTTTTTTTCAGTGCCAATACTCAAATGGACAACGATGTCACCCCGGTGTATCTAGCAGCACAAGAGGGTCATTTGGAAGTTTTGAAATTTCTAGTTTTGGAAGCCGGAGGTTCGTTGTATGTCAGAGCAAAAGATGGCATGGCTCCAATACACGCCGCTAGTCAAATGGGATGTCTAAACTGTGTTAAATGGATGGTGAGTTGATGATTCTATCTGAAATGAGTCGAATAGATATCATATAGATAGTTCATTTATTGCTCAGTTACAACCTATCTACGTATTGTTTTCTTTTTGCAACACTTGCTCTGAAAGTTCAAATTCAGAGCGCTGTATATGGTATCGAAAGCACCCAATAGCATTGGCTACACATTTTACTTGTTTGCAAAATGTGCTATAACTGTGGAGTTTTAACTTTACTAAACTGAAGTATCAATAAACACTTCAGCCCTCCTTGTCAATGACTAGCGTACTCTTTGAAAAATTCCTTATTGCTCCACAGGAAACTATTACGCGGTTTCGCAATTCTTTCCCAGTTAGAATTGGTTGACTGTACACCAAAGTCTTAAGATGTCCCCAAAGAAAATAATCAAGACTGGGGTTCTAGCTATCCATGACTCTGTTCCCCCACGACCTATCCAGCGATTATGAAAGTTTTGGTTTGAATATTCGCGTGCCAGAGCACTAAAATGAGCAGGTGCACCATCGTGCATAAACCACATGCGATTTCGCATTCAAAATAGGAACATCTTCCAACAGAATTGGCAAATTATCTTCAAGAAATCGGCGATAATTATGTCCATTTGATCTGCGTAGTAAAAAAAAGGTCCAATTAGGTAGTCTCCAATAATTCCAGCCCAGACATTTAATGAAAACTGCTCCTGGTGATGAGATTCTAGGATTGCATGCGGATTTTCCTCGGCCCATCAAGCCCATACAAGTAATGCATGTCTGCTAATTCGGTATTTGTAAAATTTACCATGTTTTTTTTTAATAAATAAGTTTTTATAACGTAAATAATTAATATCTTTTATCTAGCTAAAGAAGTGACAAAATTGTTTATGTTGTTGAAAACAACAAAATGTGTTCTTAGCATACTAGATGTTTCTAGCCCACAAGATAATCCTACTACTCTTCAATGGCTGATTTCGCATAGGGTCAAGCAAATGAATTTTATTTTCTAACTCAAAAACCGTTCGCCGATCGAAAAAAGGCAAGAAAACATTTTTATGAGAAAATAGAGGACACATTCAAAAATAATATTTATTTGGAAAAAAGACAGTGGCGTATAATTATTTTGATAAAAAATATGGCAGGGCATGTTAACAGGGACGCCACGGATGAAAATTAAGAAATCTTTTATCATGGAAAAAATGTATTTAATGCGTACTTTGCATGTACCAAAATTGAAGAAAAAGCCAAAGCAGTTTCAGAGATATTGGGAAAGAACTGATTTTTTTGTTGAATTTCAACATTCTGTATCTGAGAAATGAAGCGGTTGACGGACCTATGTTCATATGAAGAATTTTTTGAAAAATCATCCGAGGATTATTGCCCTTTAGGATCAGCATTCAATTATGAAACACCGTGTATAAAAAGTCAGAACAATATCTATAATCCAAATTACAATATATACAACTGAATAACCATATGCATTTATATTATTTGATCAAATTCATACAGTAATAGTAACTTGGTAGAAATAAATTTGTTGTTCATAATCTAGTTATCTTATTTTTTTTTAGAACGTTTCACATCCCAGTGGTATAGTATCCAACATCCTTGAAACGTTATTCATTGACATAATCTCAATACGTTTCGGAAACCAAGGTACTCTTCCATCCAGTGGCCTGTATAGTTCTCCACAGTGCCCAAACACAGATATGTAGCTATAATGAAAGGAATTTTGATAAAAGAATTTTTCAATATTTTTCAAACAAATTTACTTCAAAAAAACTGAGGTAAGATCAAAAACAAAATTTGTCTATATCGAAAACGCAAAAAAATCATAATAATTTTCAGCTCAAAGTGAATAGCGTATTTTCTAGCGTCACCGTTTTTACGTAGTCAATAATCTTCAAACCATTATCAGAATTACCAATTACCCTACCCCCAATTCCATTCCAATATGATCAAATTGGTAATGGTGCACTTTCGGAATTTCTTCAATAACGTGTCTCTTTGTCGGAAAGATTCGATTGATTTGTATAATTGTGCTTTGGTAATTTTTATTCATTATTAGTTTGCCTAATTGTTCCAAATGGTGAAGAGCATTATCTTTCACCATGATATTATCCACTCATTGTTGAAATAACTATCTGTCCCTCATTTCCCAATTTTATCGGCGTGAAAAATTCAAGTTTGAGTAGATTTCATAGAAATACTACATATTGCGGACCACCTTACGATTTTCAAGAAATTTTGCGACTCTGAGGTTTGTCTCTATTGAAAAACTCGACCAATTACTGGCCGTTTATTTACACTCCATGATCACAACACAATAATGGACTCTGTCAATCAAATAAATCAGTCACGTCCACTACTAGAATATCTCCATGATTAATAACACTGTACTGTATCTTTGTCGGTTAGGAAAGTCTTATATAGGTTAATAACGACGAGAACATTCGTAGCGGTCATTCGTCGGCCTTTCTCGAAGTCGCTTAATGTGCTCCAGACAGTTTCCTATTAATTTTGACGGCTAAGTAAACATGCGGTGGCGTATTGTATTCGGCACTGGCGTACGGTATTCGATTTGGTAACACTGCTGTTACATTTTCATGACACTGCTCCAGATCTAAAGCCATCGGTTTACCATGATAGGGCCTCAGTTTTCCCAGATGAACAAATTTCATTTTAGTCCAATCGAAATCAGATGAACAAATTTCATTTTAATCCAATCGAAGATAATGCTAGCCGCAGTAATCTTGGTTGAATCATGGACAGCTGCTCTGCATGTCACCAGGAATAAGGAAACGTGTCGTCGCTAGATGTGTTCCAGACAGTTTTCGTAGAAAATACTATATCCACCATTCCTCACCCAACTAGCAAAATTGAATTCTAAAAGGACTGAATTATTGTATAACAGTCAAATAGCGTTGTTTTAAGGACTGTTTGTTTTAATTAAGCCTTTTGTTGCGATAATTTTGTTTTTTAAAGAAAATTGTTGTATTAAATGATTTTATAGTGATTTTTACAATATATGCTATAACGCATTATACGATCATTTCTTTTAAAATGATATAATACTTAATAGCAAGTTTACACAATATCAAAAATATCATTTTATAAGACTTGTATACCTATTGTATAAGGTTCTATGATATACTATATAACTAGTAGCTACAACATTATGAAATAGTTACTCAAGCTTGTCTTATTAAAGCTGTATAATGTTGTATAATAAATATTTTATAGCATTCAATTGCGTTGCATTATAGAACTCTTTTATACGTGAACTTTAAATACTATAAGCCTTTCTCCTTTATAAATGCCAAATAGGATAAAACAGTGTATGACAGAATAAATTCGTTCCAAAATCTGCGTTATAAGACTGAAGTGAATGTTACCTCACTTTTGCATTAAAATATTTTATTTTGATGGGTGACAAATTCAATTAAAGTATGAATTCTCAGTGGAAAAAAGTAAACAAACAAAGTGGCAATATTAAAAGAGCGTGTAAGAAAAAGTATCAACGAATTCTTGCAAGTATGTCCTAATTTTAATGAAAGTAGGCCTGATACCACCAAGGCTGAGAACATAACTCCTCCCATCACACAAGACAAACCCAATAATAATAATAGTATTAGTATGATATGATATGACCAACGAGACAATAACAAATTATACCACTTTGAGGTTAGGATGCAAAAGATTTTATAAAGGTTGTATAGTGCCGCTAGTCGCACACAACCACGTTGAACAACCGAATGATACCATGATGCAGATATCTCTTTAGCCTTCTTAAACTTTTTGGAGCATGGTTGTCACGTTGACCTAAAAATTTTATAGTTGAAAGAAAATGTTAACCTGCGCAGATCAATCCTGTTCATTTAAGATAAATCTAAATCGAATCTAAGTATAACTAACCGATGGTTGCAGGGATTGCTGTCATTTTTTTATGTAAACTCCCATTCTAACCACAGCTATAGTCGATTTTACTCTAATAAAAAGGAGATTTGACATTTGTCACATGGCAAATTGATTTGCATTTAAACCAAACATCACGTGAAATGTAAATCGCCTCTTCAGTAAGTAAGTAAAGTCGACTATAGCACTCTCTCTTGCGTTCTAATAATAACCTCAAAAGTAGAGCTTAATTATTTATAAATGATAAAACCCGTTTCTTTAAATAGGTAGTTAGTATTTATTAACCTCGGCTCAGGCCGAATTTCGTAAACATTGCTAATTAATTATTATCAGCTGGTTTGAAAGTTACAATTCTTATTACCATATTATAAGATCTGGCAACCTCTACTTTTCGCGAATCTCAATATAATTATTACTTGTCAAAAATAGTTGTATAGTGCCTAAATATTCTTCGTTATAAAACAGGATAAAATTGTTGTATTATAAATCGCCATGTTTAAATAAGGAATTCCTGTATTGTATGTAATTGAGTTGAAAACATGAAACTAAATTGAAAAATGTGACTTTATTATTATTTAGAGAATTATATTGTGAAAGAATTGTCATATCAAGTAATAAACTATTAAAATCATTAAAAAAAAGGTGATTTTAAGATTTTTATTTTATTATTTTTTTAAGTATCTACTTGAAACTCAACCAAAATCAAAGCGCTTAATTTTTTTGCCAAACTTATACCTACAATCTATCAGTAAAATTTGCGGCGCATCAAAATTTGTGCTATACAAACCTTCCAAATGATTTTATAATTTTTACTACCGATGTCCGCCCAAGCGGTCCAAGTCGTTTCAATAAGTCTCCATTTTTACAATAAAATGCATGATGCACTTTTGAATTAAAATATAATTTGGTTCTTATATTTTTCACTAAAAAATAAAATGCTTTTTTAAACTGCTAAATGACAAAATGTTTTCATTGTGCTCGCAATGACAACATTGTAAAAAAAAAGATTGCATTATACAACCATTTTGTAAGACCTTTATAGTACCGCTTTAATCCCATTTTATAGACGTGACTACATGACACACTATAAAATCATTCTATAGTAGCTGTATAAATGAGTATAAAACAGTCGTATAAGAGTTGTATAAATGTGTATAAAACAGTCATATAAGAGTTGTATAAACTTCAAATAGAACTCTTATACTACCAAACTGTTGTATAAAAATGGGCCCTTTTTGGTTGTATAAGGATCATTTAAATGTTTTGTAGACCATTATAAGAATGTTAGTATCCTATAAGATATATCTTGTAGCTGTTTATACAAACCTTATAGAATATAATTTGCTACTTGGGCAATTATGCTAATAAAACACGCGTTTTAAAATTACTTCTGCAAAAAATGCCGTTTGAAGGCATTTTAACAAACATGCGGATGGGGTCTAGAATTTTATATGATTGCAAATATCTAAACTTCGAACATTTAGAGGCTTCGACGTACATTTGAACAGACGCCGTTTCACTTGTAGCGCGGACACTAAAAATTTAAATTGTTTTTTATTCAGATTCAAGATCAAGGAGTGGACCCCAACCTGAGAGATGGCGATGGTGCTACACCCCTCCATTTTGCTTCCTCCAGGGGCCATTTAGATACGGTACGTTGGTTACTGAAGCACGGAGCACGGTTATCGTTGGACAAATTCGGAAAAAGTCCCATTAATGATGCAGCCGAGAACCAACAGGTCGAGGTAACTATTTTTCTATATATACATATTGTTGAATACGGGGATTATAGATCCCTTTATTTTATATGATCTGGGGGATCGTAGCTACAGTTTGATATATTTTAGGATATCTTATTAGTTATTGAAAGGAATACCAAAATTGCAAAACAAAAGAACCAATCATTTAATTCAGAATGTGATAAAATTTATTCCAGAACTAGGGTTTATAAATCTGCGACTTGATGATGAGCCCGGCCTATACAGGGTGTTATGAATTAACAAAACACACCTGTAAACAAAACTTATTGTTAGATTGAGAAAACAAGCATCAAGAGCATCGATTGTCCGAGGATGCTCGAACCGAGATTATGACCCTGGAGCGGCCTACAGGATATATCCCTTTCTCTTTATACTTTGGTCGTTGAGTTGTTTATCCAGGAAGTACTTACCGTTTTGAGAAAGATTTAAAAAAAATAGTGCACTCATAAAAATAGTACGAATACACATATACATTTAATAAAAGTTGACAAAAGTATTTCATCCGTTCTACTTACGGATAAGATGATACAATATCAAAAAAAATAGGGGTAGTTTACTGAAGTTAATTTTACATCAGTCTACAAATTAAAAAGAATAAAAACAATAATGACATCAATTGTCAAAAACGGCTGGAAATAATTATCTTTCCAAAACTTTGGTAACATGAAATCATGGAGATACATTTAAGGACACATTCGCATCATAAAGGATTCAATTTGCCCAGCACATAAATACAGAAACACATATGAACTTACTCTAAGTCAGTAGAAGTCAACACTTACTCACTGGAGATGGCTGTCAAACGACAATTGGTTCAATTGTATTATTATTTTGATTAATCCCGCGAAATTGTTATTTTAGTTTTTCTGGCTATTCAAAGGAATATCGTGTTGTTTCTTAGGAATGAAAGTTTTTCTGTAATTATGGGGCATGACATTGAGAGGATCAACAATTTGAGAAGAGAATATCACACAATGGAAATTATCCTAGTTTCGGAGGCCATTTTACTTCAGGATACACTTTCACTAAATCATTCAAAAAATAAAACCTCTGAGCTTTCCTTAAAATCCTAGCCCAATTCAAAATGAAAACTACTCCCTCCCGTATGCCCTAAAATTTATATTTATATGTACCAATTAGATTGAGGTTACGCTCAGCTGTATTCTCTAAGATGTTGTTTGTTGAATCTTTTGTTCTGGTTATTGAATAAATGTTATTAATTTTTTTAGCCAACTTGCGATGAAACGATTTTTTTTAACTTATACCAGGTGTCCCAAATTCAATGTGACAGGCAATATTTCCTGAAAGAGAATGATGAAAATGTTTAAAAAAAAGTTTCAGGATTCCATAGGAGCTGAATTTTGGTATAATTTCGGAATATACATATTTACTGTAGGTGCTACATACCTATTTTTTTAATATAGCATCCGATATATCATCACATATTGATATTCTACGTTGAATTCTGATATCACTTCATGTATAGTTTTTGAAATTCGGTTATAGCGTTGTTGAGTTTTTGCACTTTTCTTTAAAATGTAGGGTTCTGAGAAAGACCATTTTTGAAGTTCTCCCTATATCTTGTGAAATTATAGAGAAATCTTAGAAATGCATAGATCACATGAAAGGATCATAACTGGTTGTCAAAATAATGGTTGCAGTTTTGAGTTTTTTCATGAAATCATTGACTGAAAAATAATTTTGAGTATGAATCAATTGCGAAATTGAAAGAGGTGTATTCAGGAACAAATCATTAATAACAAGGTAATATAACTTGATGTATCAATTCATAAGAATATCACCTGTATAAGTCATAAAAATTGTTCAAACTGACACCCATTAGACATGAAACAGGATTCGAAACGGCGATTCAGTTTTCCTCAAAAAGTCGCTCTATAATATTGTGCGGCACGTCGAATCGCCATTTTCAGATCATCCAAATCAAAAGGAGGCAAGTGGAAACAATATATTTTGAATAACCCATATAAAAAATCAAGTGGTGATAAATCTGGGAAACGAGCCAGCCACCGAATTGGACCCTAATTACCAATCCATCTATTTGGATTCGTTCAATACAGATATTCAGTAACCTGTGAATTATGAGGAGGAGCACCATTTTGTTGCCAACAAATAATGTTCTGCTATTGGAATATCTTTCGTCATTCAAATCAAATCATTTCGTGAAAAATGTAAATATCGCAACCCATTGAGATTTTAATTGAAGAAGAATACCACACATGGTTTGAAAATTATTTTCGATTACCCAGTGGGGATTTTCTTGATATCGATTGAGAAATCGTCAAATATCGTGGATGTGGGAAAAAGTAGTTTCCATTCAGAAGGATTTTTCCTTCAATTTTTTGAAAGGTACAGACAGGATTCATGTATGAATTATCAAAAGTTTTTTTTATAACCTTACATTTTTAAGAAAAGTGCAATATTCAAAAACGCCGTAATTGAATTTTAAAAATATACTCAAAAACCAGATATTGCCTATTATTGAATTTGGGATACCCGGTATATAAAGTTTGCAAGTTATGGTAGGATATTTTAAGAGTTCTACTGATAATATTTCCAATTTCCATGCTCTCCACATATCATTTGATAATTAACTGCAAGAACGCAAAATTCTCGGTTTCTAGTATATAATGATTAATGCAATAATTTTCGCTTATTGAAATCATCTATAAACAGGTTTCATATACAGAGTGGTAACTGATAAGTGTTAACTGGACAATGAACTATTCCTGTAAAATATATTGAACTCCCTGTCACATACATAATTGGAAGCAACTCCTTTATCTCGATTAGAATTTACTGCATATGCTTTTGGTGACAGATAAATTTATGATAACTTGAAACATTCGAAAAACAAATTAATTTGCAAATTTTCGTTTATTTTTTTTACGAATTATTCACTAGAAATATAAAGAAATGGAAAGCTCAAAATGCCCTATCTAGTTATCAGATTCAACGTTTCTTCTTCTTGGGACATCATCAACTTTATATCTTCGAAGGCATAATGTGGTGTTTCCAGAGACTGCTTCCATTGTTAGCTCTTCCATCAATATTGCATTCAACGAATCACCTGATATCATTCGCCAAAAATAATTATCGATATGTTGTCTTTGACCAAACTTTTAATCACGATGGATGATCGATGTAATCTGACAGGCATATTTCATAGAAACACTACTCTTTTCCACATCACCTGAGAAGTAGGTAGATTGAGGCCTCAGCATGGAAATAATAATAATTACAATGATCACAAAATAAAGAAGAATAGGTGAAAAAAATCATACCGATAAAATTGAGCATAGTTGTTCATCGCGTTCATATGTGCACATATATACGAACATACATTACCTATTATCAAAACGAAAGGTTCTGACATGTTTAAGGAAAATCGTAGCCCTAGTTTCTTTGATATGGGGAGGAATTGGATTAGAATTTTTATCGTTACAACTGAATGTTCTTTCAAATTGCGCCGATTTGTGCCAGGAGAAACTATACAGTTGATGGCATGTGCATTGATAGGTATCACTTCGTTTTGTAAGTTTGTATTTTGTAGGCAAAATTTTGGGATATATTGTCTGTATTTGATATGCATACAAGACATGCCATATGTAGTATGAATCGGTCCTCCAAATTTAGCGATTTGGAGGATGAAAAAGCCTGTTGAATATGATCATACTTATGCAGGCCGAAAGAACACCTTATGCATGCATTGTGAATTCTCTATAGTGTGAGCCTGCCTTTTCCTAATGAAGCTAACGATGTCCAATACGCTAATTTAATGTCAAGGGTAAAAGCAACTTTGTATTCTTATCAAACATGTGCATGTTCAATAATTTAATTTTTCAGTAAAATTTTCAACAAATTTCAGAAGTGTTTTTCAAATCTCAGATAATAATATATTGAACCCCAAATTTTTGCATTACTTAGAGTGTATCAAGAATTCGTTATTTAAAGTTATTGAAAAATTTGGATTAGTAATAATTTAATTGCGATTTCTTCCAAAAACAATCATTTTCGTTTTAGAATCGTTTAACAATAGTTTTTGACAAGCTGCAACTTCATGTATTTGACTGCAAGCCAGAAATGTAATCGAGAGGAAGATTTGAGTGTCATCTGCATATTGATGGATGGTATTTCAAGTGTTGTGTGGAAATCAGCAGTATAAATCGAAACAAAAAATAACGGGCTCATTATACTACTTTAGGAAACACTTTTTTCAATGGACTGGAGTTCTACACAGAAAATTTCACACCAACATTTTTTGACCAATAAAAAGCTTTCGTTTCAGCTCGTTACTATAGCAACTACAAAACTTCACGGAAGTTTTTTGCTCCTGGGTACTCTGGGCGTGATTATAGCGATAATTTTTCTGTCAAATGCACAGCCCTCTATACGCTTTTTAAATAATTATTGTTACCTTTATCTGTCTATCTTAACAAAGGAAAAATGCTATTAATACATTTTTTCTGCCTTTCTTCACTTAGTACAATAGAAAAGTATAGAGAAGACGATTCTATTTCTTTAAAATATATTTCCATTTAAAATAACTTGCGTTACATTATTTGAATGTTGTAGAAACTCTGCTAGTACTTCTTCCTTCAATGGTGAATAACAGGGACTAGGTGTTAGATGTCTATGTTTAATAACATATATATAATACTTAGACACAATTTTGTTAAATTTAGCCTTTGGAATATGAATATATGATCCATCAATTTCAAGTAACACTTCACTAATTTTTCTGAACAACATGTCTTGCGATGATTGAACACAGGGTACTTGAAGCAAGTAAGATAAATGTCTTAAATTTCGATGACACTTCCTCAAAGCATCCATTTCGTCACACAAAATACACAGATTATATTTTTTTAAGTTTTCCATTCTGTTTCGAGTGTTTTAAATAATATTAATTGAGTTTAGTTATTAATGGATATGTCGTAAGATACACCGTTAAAAAAACATTTAAAAAAATAAGGTGAATGTGATAATTCCATAGCCTCCTATTTATTTTAAACAAAAATGTTCATTATTTTTAACGAATACCTGACAAACAAAAATTGTATAAATAAAGCTTTCATTCGCTTTAGTAACACATATTTGGTGATAGCTAATAGCGTACATTATTTTTGACGAACAAAGATTCGTTTCATAAAAATATATTTTTAGCAAACTTTAGTAGTAGAACTTAAATTAAAATAAACTCTTTAATGTTCTGTTAATTCATTCTTAATTATTTCATGTAACTGAAATTCAAGGAAGGCGTTTCATTTGTGCTTTAAATATCTAACGAATTCTTTGCAAAATATAGTCACCTGACAAACAAAAATTATAAAAATACAGCCTTCCGTTTACTGTAATAATACAGATTGGTTGATAGCTACTAGAAGACATCATATATGGAGACTCAATATAATTATTATTAATTTAAAAAAAATACCCCTATTATCACGAATATTTGCAAAAAATATATTTTCGTTAAATTTTAGTAGCAAAACTTAAATTTAAATGGATTGCTGAAGATTCTATTGATTTGTCCTTAACTATTTCACGTAACTAAAATTCAAGTACACACTGTATATATATATATATATATATATACAGTGTGTCTCACTTCTCATGGAAACACCCCTGTATCTTCTAAAATTATTGGAGTAGAATTCTGTAATTTTTACGATCGTTAGATATACCGAGAATAAGTCTAAATCTCTTCTGGGGTCAACCTGAGTTACCTACACTGCGCGCCAGGGGGAATTAAAATTGGAACGATCGATATACCGATTTTTGCGAAAAATAATATTAGGGGGCAAGATATTCTCAAAATTGGAAGATACGGGGGTGTTTCCATGAGAAGTGAGACACAGTGTATTTATATGTATTTGTGTCTGTTCGTATAGGTTTCCGCGGTCATGATTATTTTGAATACCTATGGAGGAAAGTTCGGAATATGAAAATTAAAGGATTACGTTTCGGTTATTTTCAAGAAAACTGAAAAATAGAAAATTATTGGTTTTGGTAAAGAAATACATTTTTGCACTGAGGTCTCGGATTATGTATCAAAGGCAAACCAGATATTTTATAAACTGGAAAAAAATTAATTGATTATAGCACCAATATGCAAAAATCTTGAATCGGAGAAGTAGTATACTATTTTCAAGTGTTTAAAAGTGGCAATAACAAAGTTATTTCCGTCTTTCAATTTTTCTCGTAAAAGACCCGTAAAATTAAAAAATTTATCCAATGTAGAAGTTTTCCCCATTTCATTCATAAAAAAATACCACAATTTCCTTTCAATTAAATCTTCTACGTATCTTTTTCTTTACCGAAATAACCATTGGAGATTGGAGTCACCCTATATGAATTTCACACAATATTGATTATAATATAACGTTTGACAACTTGTTCAGTCCAAGCATGATTTACCCAATTCATATAACTCAATTATTCCTTATTGTCAATCAATCACTGTCTCAGTTTATTCTTCAGTAGGATGTTTGCTAGTTATAGTAGGACATTTTGAAAGTTCTACTACCACTTCAATAATTTAGGCCAGAGATAATGTTGACTGATTCTAATTACATATCGGTGTTCATATTAATTAATCACTAATTAATGCATGAATGATATTGCAAATCTTCCAATACGACAAAATTCCTGGTTTCTGATCATTTATACTAATTAATGTGATAATGTCTCTACTTTTAAAATGATCTACAAACAGGTTCCGACTACAGAGGGATAACTGTTGAGACTTAAAATTAAAATTAACAAATTTTTTCCTTTGTCACAGATCTATTCGTGTAAAACATATTTAAATGATTAGTTCTTATAACAAATTGATAACACACGAATAACAAAATAATAATAATAAAAAAAAAAAGTTTTACTCAGAACAAAGTCATTGTAAACGTACAGAGGTAGATATAAAAAATTTGAGATGACGAACACATTGAAAACCTAGAGATAGGGAGTTGCTAAATTGATGGGTTAAAATGTCATTTTCCGAGTAAAAACAGTTCTTCCGTAGGCAAGATTTCACTACCCGTTTGAAATCGTGAAAGTTCATACCTCTTATTCCGAGAGGAATGAATTTTTCTGTGAAACAGAAAGTCTATATCTTGGCGTTCTCAAGAGGTTTCCTGACCTTGTTAAGTATATTGGTGCGTGTCCGATTGTAGAGCAAAATCTGATCTGTTTTGGTGTATTCCAAGCAGAGTGAGTATTGTAAGCGGTGGGAAGAGGCATGATCTGGAGATCAATAAATAGAGCATGGCAGTGGTCTCTGTAACCCACCCCTGATATTATTCGAATTACTGTAAAACAAAAATTCTGTTTGAATGGCAGAAACTTCCCCACAAGACAGTTCCATATGTCATATGACAGTGAAACAGTCCAAATTAGCCGGATTTGATAGTATCTCAAATGTTCAAAAGTGTTACCCCTGTAGAAAGGTAATTGCAAGACGACCCAACAAATTACAGACCCATATCTATTTGCCAATATTTGCAAAAAATTTTGAAATGTACTTAAAATTCAAATGACAACTTATTAAAAAACTTAATTTATTTAGTATTGTCAATTCGGCTCAGGGCTAATTTATCGACAACCCGGCAATTAATTCATAATTAATGTGGTTAATGAAGGCTTTATGACCAATGAATATGTCCATGAACAATTCTTAGACCTAAGTGAGGCTTTTGACTGTGTTGTGTACCGCACAATATTTTAGTGAATAAACTGAAATTTTAGAATTAAAGTAGCCAAAAAATGAATAGGTCCTTCTTGATGGATAGAACTCAATTCGTTCACTTTAAGGACGTCAGCTCCAAATCAATAAACATTAAATATGGGGTACCACAAGGCTAGTTCTAGGTCCGGTCCTATGTCTTATTTATGTTAATGACTTGCCAAATAGTGCTCCATCAGCAAATTTCACCCTTTTTGCTGACGACACCAGGTTAACGCATTCAAATAGCGATTTTAGCATGCTGTTAACTGAGACCCATAATAGTCTTTCTGTGACATAATCTTGGCTCAATTATAATAAGTTAGTCCTAAACAAGGAAAAGTCTGAGACATTGATTTGCAGTTTGAAACAACATAATGAGACTAACAACCCACACTGCGTGGGTGTTCTCTTGGATAATAAATTAACATGGGAAGAACATACGGTTTTTGTCTGCAGGAATATATCACGGAAGATATTTTTACTACGCAACCTGCAATTTCGTTTGACACCGACAACATTATTAATGGCTTACCATGCACCCATCAAATCTCCAATATCCTATGCTCTATTAATGTGGGGCCTCTAAGCACATGCCTCAACAGTTTTTTCCATGCAAAAGAAGGCTGTTAGAATCATTGCTGGATTGCCATATAGAGATGATTAGAGGGGTGCATTAAATTTTTTTAAGATACTTACCCTGCCCTGTGCTTACATATTGCAATGTCTTATGCACATAAAAACAAACTTCAAAAACTACAGAACAAATGAAAGTTTACATTCCTACACAACGCGTTACAAAGATATGATACATCAACACTATTTGCGACTTTCGAAAACGAGAAATGGGACACTCTATTATGCAATCAAGTTCTTCAATGTTTTACCATATGATGTCCAAGTTCTCGAGTGCGTACATTTTAAATAGTCATTAAGCGGTTCTTGGTCGATAATGCGTTTTAGATTTTGAGAGTTCTTGTCAACCGATTTTTCACAATTGACCCATTAACTTGTAAGTCATAACTTATTTGTTGTTTTGTTAATTTTACAGTGTAAGTATTCGTCATTTACAATTTTATGATTTCAATTTTTTTATCTGCTTACTTTACATAATGACAAAAAATGTTTTTCTATTGTTATTTTATTTATATATACCTATTTTTTTATTTTTTCAAGAGACTTGTTAAAGCACAATTGTGTACATATGACCAATAAAGATCTATCTATTTTTTAATCTGCGAATCAAGAACGTGAAACTTGACAATTTATCAACAGTTTATCTACATGACACATCCAATAAAGTTTGTCAGCAATGGATATTCCAAGTAACTTGGCACTTTCACCTCCTGTTACCACTGAGTTTGAAGATATAATGAGACTCTGATTTATTGCCGGATTGAGCAAGAGCTTATTAGAGCAGAACGATTCATTGACCATTTTCACTGTGAGTTCGGAAGAGTCAATTAATGCCTCTAAGTTATTGTTTCGCTCTATTCGAGTGGTGACATCAGCAAAAAGGGTGCATTTTTTCGTTAAAATATGATACTATAAATCATTGATGTATCTAATGAATAGGGATTTATTTATAAAATAAGTTTAATTCATCGCTGACAATGATTTAATTATTTTTTCTTGAATTATTTGGTTAAAATGCTTGTCGCGCGAATGTTCATAAAAGTAGGTACCAATTAATTTGATTGGTTTGTGAGTAAGAACTTGTCAAAGTATTTAATTTTTACAAAGTATTCATAAAAGTAGGTACCAATTAATTTCATTGGCAATGATTTGTTGGTAATAACCACTTGTCGAAGTAATAATTTTATTAGTTCGCGCGACATGCTATTTCAAATAATTCAACAAAAAATAATTAAATCATTGTCAGCGATGACCTGAACATATTTTAAACTTTTTAATACCCGGCTCAAATGGAAGTTTGTCTTTGAAAAGTTTTTATAAGTTATTTTCTTTTTTGGTTTTTAGTTTGTTCATCTTGATCTGTTCATTTCTAGTAGAGCATCGTTATTGAAAGGTCTTATCCCTGTAAGTTTTGAGCTGAAAGAAATTATGATCTCCGACCCCAATTTTGAATGGAATCTGACCATAATAAAAAACTCGTCAGCCATCCTGAAGTAGCCATCTTGAATTTATAGATTTTGAAAAAAATGCATAATCTCCAACCTGAAAACCCCACATACCATTTTTGAATAAACTATGACCATAATCAGAAAACTCGCCCTCCATTTGGGGCCGCCATCTTGAATTTATAAATTTTAACAAAATTCAAAATTCTTACCGCAAAAACCGCCGCATACCAATTTTGATCGAATTGGACCAATCCAAAACTCGTCCTCCATCTTGGGGCCTCCATTTTGAGTTTGTGAATTTTGACAAAAATTCCGAGAACTCCCACATACCAATTTTGAATCGAATCGGACCATAATTACAAATCTCGTCCGCCATCTTGGAGCCGCCATTATGTGTTTTTCTCTAACAAAAATTCCATAATGCATTGTTTCCGGAATTATGAACACTTGACGAATTTCAAATTATTCGGACGACTAGAAGTCTGTCAAAATTCACTTGCAAGATTTGACCTAAACTAACAAAAGAACGAACGAACTAACTAACAAGTAAACTAAATGAAAGCTTGTAAAATACAATTCACCTTTTCGAACATATGGTGAAGGCGCTGGCTGGTCTTGGCACATTCACCAAAATGTATTAAAAACTACCAATTCCATGTGTATGAATCAATCGAAGAGTTTTTCTCCCGTAGTCTTTCTTAGTCTTTTGTGGCAATGAGGACTAAAAAGTTAAAACTATCAAAAATAAAGTCATCGACCAACAAATTTCCTCCTATGTAAAAAAAAGCGTGGGGTGCTCATAAGGATTTGAAAAAGCGTCAGGAGTATCTTTTTCAGTAGAATTTTGTCTCCTTCGAATTATTTTACATGCTTTTATTTAGTTTCACCTATCCCGATTTGTGTAATCAAATCTTACAAATCAAATCTTACCCAATTCTAGTTGTCCGATTAACGTGAAATTGGCAGGTGTTCATAGTTCCAGTGATAATGCATTGAGGAATTTTTGTTAGAGAAAAAAAAACAAATTACGGCTCCAATATAGCGGACGAGATTTGAGTTTATGGTCCGATTTGATTCAAAATTGCTATTTGGGGGTTTTGGGATCGAAGATTATGAATTTAGTCGAAGAGTTTTGTCAAATTTCATAAATTGAAGATGGCAGCTCCAGGATGGCGGGCGAGTTTTGTAATTATGGTCCGATTCTATTCAAAATTGGTATGTGGGAGTTTTTGGGATCGGACGGTTATGAATTTATATTCAAAATTGATAAATCCAAGATGGTGGACGAGTATTGTGATTATGGACCGTTTCTATTCAAAATTGTAGTCGGGGTTTTTGGGATCGAAATTATGAACTTTGTCGAAGATCATTGATTTTTTGTCAAAATTCATAAATTGAAGATAACAGCTCCAGGATTCATCTTTAGATGGTCCTCCCATTAAAGAACTAGATAGCTTGAAACTTACAGGAAAAAGACCTCTCAATAAGGATGCTTCAACAAAAATGCGTAGATTAAGGCGTACTAACTAATAAGCACAAAATAAAATAATCAATAAAAAACTATTTTAAAGAAAAGCTTTTATTCAAATGCCCTAAAAAGTAAACAATGATTGCTTTGGGATGTGTGACGTAGGTTATTCCGTGAGTTACAGATCCAAAAGCTTATGCGAACTGGAAACTTCGCGCGACAAGCTCTTGAATCTGTAAGTCATGAAATAACCTACGTCACACATCCAAAGCAATTCTTTTTTACTCTTCAGGGCATTTGAATAAAAGCTTGCCTTCAAAAAGGTTTTTTATTAATGATTTTATTTTCTGTAAGCTTTGAACAGGAAAAAATCCGTATTTCAGAATCTATATCTCCAAGTTCTTTTTCGTTCAGACCGCAGACGCGCTTTCTACGAGAACAAACACAAAAAACTAGTTGATTAACAATCCCAGGGTACAGAAAGGTTAAAAACCATGGAAATAATGCCGCACGACATCGACGCGTCTAGCACAGAGATTGGTTGGCACTTTTAAAAATGACAATTGATGAAAATCATTTCACCAAACAGAAACCTTCAAGGGATATAATTGAATAAGAATTCCTATGATATTGTCAATTTGATTCCCTGAAATAAATTTTTCATCTCATACCTATACTTTCATATTTCATGTATTTTGACATTTTTCTTGAATTTTCATTTTCCTCTCCCTAACTTTGGCTCATTCGAACTGAAGACAATACATGGTGATCCAGGGGTCCATGATTTTTTTTCTATTCAAGCTATCGACTTGATTTTTTTAAACGATATGTTTGTCAATGAGGCACATTCTAAAAATATTACTATCAACATACAGGATGTCTCAAAATAAGATGCACATCTGAGTTCTGTTTTTTTAACGCCAACCCCTTATTTTTGTTACATTTTCGGATTCGCCACTGAATTGTCGATATAAGGCACCCATGTTTCTAAGGCTTATCTGCAATAGTTTTTGACTTATGTCAATTTATGTGTCAAAATAGCGTCGTGCATAGACCCACAGAAAAATTCATAGCTTCAGAACTATTCAAGAAAACTTATCCAACTTTAGCGCACGTTTTTTGATGTTCCATCGCATACTACGATTTTTTTAAATGAGTGATTACAAATGTCAATAACTCGATTTTAACCGACGAAACCAAAAAGGAGGAGGTTCTCTAGTTGACGCGTATATTTTTTTTATGTATGATCACGCATAACTGTTTACTGAGACGTCCGATTCCGATAATTCTCTTTTCAGTGGATAGGGTGTGCTTCGAAGTTGATCCCATTTGGATTTAAAAGATGAAATCCACCCCCAAGGGTAGCAAAATAAAGGATAATGATCAATCACCCTCTGAATTCTGGTCCGTTAACCGATTCTTCAGGCATAACGTTGTACTGGGTTCATCGATTTGGATGATTCTTTTTTAATTAGATAGGGTATACCTCATAGTTGATCATATTTGAATTTCGAATGGAATTATCCACCCTTACGGGTAGAAAAATAGGAAATAAGTGATTTTGGCACACATATGTAGTTGACAATGACAGATCATTATTTTTGTTCTCCTACATCCGTTACAATCATTATATTCTGTGAGAGGATAATATACAAAGTAATGGAATAAATTAACCAGAACAACAAAAATAATTTATATTACAACAAATAGTAAAAGTAGATAATCATATTATTTAACCGGTAATAGTTGAAGTAAGGTGGGTAAGTAAGTATTTTGGAAGTAATTAAAAAACAAGTGGTAGTAATCGTAAATTTCAACCACAAAAAATTTAAAAATATTTTTTTTTAACAAAAAATTAAACCGACGAAATACGGAACTGAAAAGTAAATAATAAAATAAACCTTCTTAGTCTCGATAACTAAGCTCCTAAACTAATGTAAGTAACTAATTTTGAGTCGGCGCCAAACGACAATCAACGAAGATCATTAAATTACTTCAAAAAAATTATCAGAATGTCACCGCGCAATTCGATGCCATCATTTTACGCCTTAACTTATTCATTTGCTTGTTTGTTTGGCGCCGACTCAAAATTAGTTACTTACTTTAGTTTAGGAGCTTAGTTATTGAAACCGAGGTTTATTTTATTTTTAACTTTTCAGTTCCGTATTTCGTCGGTTTAGTTTTTTGTAAAAAATAATTATTCGTTAATTTTTTGTGGCTTAAAATCTACTAATTACTACCTACTTGTTTTTGATTACTTCCAAAATACTTACTTACCCACCTTACTTCAACTATTACCAGTTGATTTGTATGCTAATGTTCATTCCATCCTCTCATAAAATATACTGATTTTGACGGAACAAGAATAATGTCAGTAGCGATCTGTCATTGTCAACTACGTATGTGTGTGCTAATGTTCACTAGTGAAAAATCAAATATCCCCTATTTTTCTACCCGTAAGGGTGGCTAATTCCTTTCGAAATCCAAATATAAGGTATACCCTATCCATTAAAAAAAGAATCATCCAAATCGAAGAACAAAGTTATGCCTGATAGAATCGGTTAACGGACCTTAATTCAGAGGGAGAATGATCAATATCCTTCATGTAGCGAAATGAAGGATATTTCGCTACCCTTAGGGGTGGATTTCATCTTTTAAATTCAAATGGAACCAACTCCGAAGTATAGCCTATCCACTGAAAAAGTAATTGGAATCGGACGTCTCAGTAAAAAGTTATGCGTGATCATACATTAAAAAAAAATACGCTTCGACTAGAGAACCTCCTCCTTTTTGGTTTCGTCGGTTAAGAAGTCGAGTTATTGCCATTTGTAAGTGTCGAGTTCAATGCCCTATATTTTATTGCACCATTGAGTTCAAGAGTTTTTTACCAATATAGGGTTTGTGGGGTCTACTTTGCGAGATTTGTTGCAAAAAAATTTTTTTTATGGTTTTTTCAAGAAATAAACTAATCGAGTAGGCCGCAGTTGTAAAATTTGACATATTCGTGTACTTCCAATAATTCACGAATTATTGGTAATAATAAATTTCACTCGCGAAGAATTAGTGAAATAGCAGCGGACATGGATACTTCACAAAGTAATGTGAACAGAATTATATTGAAACATTAATTACAAATTTTTCGTCTGAACCTACACCAAGAATTGACTGGTAATGATTTTGCAAATAGAGTTGTTCAAATGAATGGCATGATTGATGAGGATTATAATACTTCGAATGAAATTCTGTTTTCTGATGAAGCAACGTTCAACAACAACGGGTCGGTCAACAGACATAATATGCATTATTATGCAATCGAATATTTGCTTAATGTTTGAAGAGGAATTATTGAAAATCACATTATTGGACTCCACTTCTTCGACAATATGCTGAATGGTAAAAGTATTACATTTTTTCCGCGAACATCTTCCCAATGTTAAAAAGTGGAATTTAAAACCAAAGGACCATTGGTTGCAACAGATGATGCTGCAGTGCATAAATAGATAGTGAGAAATTTTAGATCAATCCTATCCTAATCGTTGAGGTAAAAAAATACTTGCGATATTCTTCGACATATGATTGGTGGCATTTTTCATTAGAAAGTAAACAAACGAAATCGTATAACCCAGTAAGTTGTAACTACTGAATGGACCATAATTTCTGCCAAATTACTTACTTATATTTCTCCTACACTGAACACTCATAACCATAATTCAATTTTATTTGTTAAAATGTTGTTGTCGAAATGTCGAAATAAACTTATTTCAGAATGAAAATGTTTCATGAGAAGAAACATGCAAATTTTGAGTGGAGTAGAATTATTGTTCAACATATTTGGCATTTCTTTTTGAAAGCAACACCAAGAACCATTTCAAATCATAATGGAAAATATTTTCCAAAAAGGTTTTTTTTCGAGTTCCTTCCACTGATATTTATGATAAAACTGACATAAACAGAATATATACATAAACTAGAGGAATGAACAACCTTAGACTTCTGATTTTTATATACAAATTATAATTGTAATTTCTGTGTATGTTTAATCACTTCAATTCTCGCTTTTTTGCAGTGTTTGAATATTTTGGTTCAACATGGAACCACACCAGACTACAATGATACATCAGAAAGAGTGAAAACCGCGAAAAGCTGTGCGTGTACCAGGAAAGGAGAGAAAGTACGAAGGGTAAGTACTCCTTCAATGTTTAGTCAAGACCTTTTATGAATGTATTCTTCTGAATTTTTCAAATTTTTCACGAAAATATTTGGTAGATGTTTGTACGATACACAGTTTGTTATAACTGTCAGATATACATGATACTCTAAATAGGATTGACAAGGGTAATGTACAAAAGAGCCCACAGGTAGAGGTACTGAGAAGTTGATGGGCATCATAAGCCTATTAATATATACAGGGTGTGATCTAACCTCTTGCATACCCGTGAATGAGAGGTGTATAATGCCATTTTATAACAAATGTACGAGGTACAACAAAATAACGGGAGATCTTAAAAAAAAACAAAAGTTTCCTCAAAACCAAGCAGGACATAATCATCATGAACGCAGACAAAGGAAACGCTACAGTCTTAATGTATAGAAACGAGTATAATTCGGGCATGGAAGAGTTATTGCAGGATTCGAATATATACAGGATGTTGAAAAAATACCCACTAATAAATTCCAAACTGAAGCCAATAATATCATTAATGAACTCAGAATCAATAACATAATTGACGGATCAGAAATGAAAAGACTGAAAATACACAACGCGGTTCCAACAAAGTTATACGGCCTTCGTAAGACACATAAACAGACCCTTAGTCTCAGACCCGTAGTGAGCTGTATAGACGCACCTTCCTATAAGCTGGCGGTTTTCGTTCATAATATCCTGGTACAACTAACGACTACCTTCGAGTACAATATCAAGAACTCATTTGAATTTGTCAAATATTCAAAAACAGTAATACTTCCAGAAGGTTATATACTCGTTTCTTTAGATGTGACTTCCTTGTTCACCAATATCCCAAAGAAACTGATATTGAAGATAATGAAGACTCAATGGTCTTTTATATCCGCTTATACTACAGTAAATTACAAGTTGTTTGTCAAAATTATCGAATATCTATTTGAGTCAAGCTATTTTTCTTTCAATGGTAGTGTATATCAACAACTTGATGGTACTGCAATGGGCAATCCCGCCAGTCCAGTTCTGGCTAATTTGGTGATGAATGACTTGATCCATAGTTGTCTCCAATCCCTCCCCTTTAGTGTCCCCTTTCTGAAAATCTATGTGGATGACACGATCAAGGCAATTCCAATGAATAAAATTACCAAAGTTCTACAAATATTTGGTAATCATCATTAGTCCCCAATTCACCTCAGAAATGGAAGTCGAAGTGACGATTCCTTTTCTTGATACATTAGTAATGCGACAACCAGGTGGTAATCCGACAACAAATTGGTATGCAAAACCCACAACCTCGGGTAGACTTCTGAATTATTTTTCAAATCACCCTTTAAAACACAAGATCAGTACAGTTAGAAATCTACTTTACAGATTCCATCATCTGAGCAGTACATACTATCAGAAAGATAATGAAACCAAAGAAAAATACTAAAAGACAATAATTATCCAATTTCTTTAGTCAACAGAATTATAAACGAATATAATGCAGATTCAATATATCAAGCTAATAGAGCCAACAATATCGGTATTCTTTTCTATAAGTTCCCATACATAAGAGTATTATCCGAAAAAATAATGAATTGTTTGAAAACCTATAACCTTTATGATATCAGAATAGCATTATATCCTATAAATCAAATCAAAACCATATTCCCAAGACTGAAAGACAAAACACCAACGTCCGATTGCTCCAAATTAGTAAATAAAATAAACTGCCACAACTGCGAAAAATGTTACATTGGAATGACCAAACAACATCTAAAAACTAGAATCCAACAACACAAATATGACTGCAGGGAAAAAAATAAAGACAAATCCAATAAAACGGCACTAGCACTACACCATTTCACTGAGAGACATGAATTCAATTTTGAAGAAGTCAAAATCGTGGACAGAGAAAATAATCACTATAAGAGAAACATCAGCGAAATGGTCCAAATATTCCAGAACGATACCGTGAACATGAGAACGGATACAGATAGATTGAGCGTTCGCTACAACCATCTTTTAAATAAATATGAACAATTTTTTCGCAATAAACCAGACTAAAGGGCCCGTCTAATTCCAGATGTTCTCGTTCGAGAATACCGTACTACGCGACAATATGTGCCTATCATCTGTTGTTGCTTTTTGTGCTTTTTTCTTTGGGTTTTTAAATAGTTGTAAGTTTTTATAAATGAAGAAATCTGTTTGGTGCTCATCTCCGTACTATCCATACGAATTATATTTCCGACCATAGTGTTCCAGAAATTTTATCCACACCAACAAATCCGTCATTTAATAAACCATGTGGATTTTCAGTAAAATAATCTATTCATTGGAAAACAATTTCGTCTGACCCATTGAAAAGGTAGATTTTTATTTGCTATTATTTTTATTATTGGTTTATGTCACTTCCCGTATATTGTTATATTTTATTATATATGTTGTGACCATTTGGTGATAGTTGTTTGTTGTTTTTCACCACATTTTTGTTTCCTTGTGTGTTAACTTTTAGCAATCATGTTTCTATTAACATGAGATATTAAACATTTAATGTTTTTTCAGCCTTGATAAAGACGCTAAATAAACGTCGAAACGTCGGCAATTTGATATTCAGACTACTCATTGTGTCCTATTCCCGCTACCTCGAAACCCATTTGTAAGTGAAGGACGCTAATACTACAGAACAAATTACCGTGGTTGAAAAATGGAAAAAAAGTTTAAAAAAAATATCTGTAGAATTCGACAAAATTTTGGGACCATAACCCCAACTGACCTGCTCAGAGCCGTTAAACAACACTGAAAATTCTGGATGTAATCAACATTTTAGTATGTTTAATTGATTGTTGGGTAAATATACAGAAAGAGTCTAAGCATTCGCTGCGATAGGTAATTTCAAAAAGTCAGTTGTAAGAACACAAAGACACAAACAGTATGTTATTAAAAATAATATCGATGGCCAGTTGGGAATTAGGAAGCTGTCAACGAACGAACGATTGTCAGAATCAACTACCGTTTTCTGATTGGCTGCAACCAATCAAAAAATATTACGCGATGTGCACGAGAGGTAATTTAAACATTATTTTCTTTGTTTTTTGCTGAAGTTCGTTCTTACAACTGAACACGGAACTGTTCCGTGCGTATGTTGAAGAATAGAAGACAAGAGAAATAACTCGTCGCATTTATGAATGTAGTAGTAAATTCCAATTCTAATTCATTCTCACTGCAGACACAACCATTTTGAAATAAGTTTTTTGATATTGACAGTATTCTGGTATTTTTTACATAAATAATTGTCTATTGGAAAAATATCGAATGGGGATATATATACTTTGTTAGAATTACTATCATAGAACTTCTGACCTCTGAGGGCATTTAAAAACAATAAAGTGAAATTATCAAAATTCATTCCTTAAATAAATTAAATAAAAACACCAAAAATGAATACACCACACTTACAGTAATGAAACAATGGTCATCATCTTAGTGTTTCAGGATACAGATAATAGTTGGCGGCCTCTATTCTGTGGTTCCCAATTGCATTGCAATGTACAGTTCTTCCAATAATCCAGGCTTGTTGAAATATTTCAATAAATACCCTACAAAAAGCAAAACAGCTTCAGGATCGCCAACATTATTTGCTGCAATCTGTGAATGCTACTCAAACATTTACATTGAATATAACCAAAAAGGGTTTGTTGAACCAAGTTCTTGGAAGGTGCAAGAGGGGGCAGGGGAAGGCTTGTGTTGTTAATATTGCTCAATAAAACGCAGATATGTTCCAACGCATGAAATAGCTCGGTGATTGGTTGTAAGAATAAACTTCAGCAAAAATACAAAGAAAGAAAAATGTTCAAATTACTTCTCGTGTACATGGTATGCTTTCTGATTGGTTTCCAAGTAAGATATTCCATTCACCGGCCAATCAGGAAACAGTAGTCGAATCTGACAAACGTTCGTGCGTTGACAGTTTTCTGATTCCCAACTAATAGGGCCACGTGCGAAAACAGTGTAATTTTGGATCACTAGGCCACAATGGGCCATCGATATGATTTTTAACCGACGAAACCAAAAAGGGGGAGGTTCTCTAATCGACGAGTAATTTTTAATTTTTTTTCATGTATGACCACGCTTAAATTTTCACTGAAACGTCCGATTCCGATAACTTCAGTGGACAGGGTGTACTTCGAAGTTGGTCCATTTGAATTTAAATGATGAAATCCACCTCTAAGGGTAGCAAAATGAAGGATATTGATCACTCACCCTCTGAATTCTGGTCCGTTAACCGATTCTATCAGGTATAACTTTGTACTTAGATAGGGTATACTTCATAGTTGATCATATTTGGATTTCGAATGAAATTATCCACCCTTACGGGTAGAAAAATAGGGGATAATTGATTTTTTACTTGTGAACATTGGCACACATATGTAGTTGACAATGACAGATTGCTATGGTCATTATCTTTGTTCTCGTACATGCGTCACAATCATTATATTCCATGAGAGGATGAAATGATATACAGAGTAATGAAATAAACTAACCAGAACAACAAAAATAATTTATATCACAACAAATAGTAAAAGTACCTAATCATATTATTCAACTGGTAATAGTTGAAGTAAGGTGGTTAGTAAGTATTTTGGAAGTAATCAAAAAACAAGTAGGTAGTAGTTAGTAGATTTCAGCCACCAAAAAATTGAAAAATAAAATTTTTTCAACTGAAAATTAAACCGACGAAATACGTAACTGAAAAGTAAAAAATAAAATAAATATTCTTAGTCTCAATAACTAAGCTCCTAAAGTAATGTGAGTAACTAATTTCAAACAATCAACGAATATCATTAAATTACTTTAAAAAAAATATCAGAATGTCACCGACTCAAAATTAGTTACTTACATTAATTTAGGAGCTTAGTTATTGAGACTGAGAAAGTTTATTTTTTCTTTTACTTCTCAGTTCCGTATTTCATCGGTTTAATTTTTTGTTAAAAAGTTTTTATTAATAAAATACTGATTGTGTTGTGTTCTTAAAACTGGTTTTTTGGTAAAGTTTTGTGTGAAGGCTTTTTTGCTCACTCCATACGCACTTTTGATTTGAACCCAAATTAAAAATGTCTGCTTTGGTCGAGGATCCCTGCTCTCGGAACCGAACGCTCTTCCATCGCGCCACGCCCCCTTCCGTCTTTGATCCTCATATTTCGAATTACATTTTCAGAATTGGGCAGAGGTGTTGTCAGTTTACCACTTTCCATAATCCCGCCCATATGTTTCTGCAATTATTAGAAACATATTTAATATTTAATGCATCAGATCCTATCAGTTTAAAATAATTATTCCATTTCAATGAAATCCAGTGGCTTCCTATCATTTATAAACAATGAAATGAAAAACAATATATGTATACAGGGTGTTCCTTTAATATTGCGAAACATTCCAAGGATTCCTTGTGAAAAAAAGAAAGGGTTTTTTCGTAAACTATTATTTTTTGAGTAGAAAAATGTAATCGGTTCCATGTTTTAAATTATTCAAGGAACTCTGAATACATTAAAAAATTATTAGAAACGGTGAGCTTCAATTTAATAAAGCTTCTATCTTTCAACGAATTAATTGGCGAATACGTGAATATCATTCAAATTATTAGGCTTCATAAGTCTTCAGATCAATTTTCCATTTGCACTTCCACGATATTGTACTGCTCTCTCGTTCGATCAGTTATTGAATATAATTCTATGATATGGTGTCCGTTTTATCAAGCAGATATCAATAGAATTGAGATATTTCAAAATAAATTTTTAAGGTCGTGTGCATTCAAACTTGGATATCAGAGGAGAGACTATGAATATTCTGACAATTTGAACATATTAAACTTATCAAGTTTAGAACATCGAAGAGCTGAAATAGAATTCCTGCACAGGGTTATAAATGGAGCTATAAGTTGTCCAAATTTACTTGAACTCTTCAATCTAAATGTCAATCCCAGAAGAACAAGAATTTCAGAACTGTTCATGGTTCCTCATCACAGTACGAACTCTAGTCAAAATGAGTCAACTACAAGAATAGTTGAAAAAAAAATATTGTCTCTCAAGACGCGATAACGTATTTTTTCCATATTTCCAATTGTAGTAGCAAAAATCAATTGTTTGAGATGTCCAAAAACAAAGGATTTGAGTCTGGGAACCGTGGTACTGTCCAATCCATCCAACTATTTGCATGTTTAACTTCCAAATATAACTCGAGCAAAGCCACTATTCGTGGGAAATCTTTGCATAATAATTATTTTAATAAAAAAATTTATACTACTAAAAAGTATACAATAATTGCTCCTAGCCCCATACAGATTCCCAACCCCATAGAGATTGTCCTGAAAATTTCTTATTGTACATTTTTAATAGCTATGAAAATTGCAATAGATAATAGTAAAGAGTGTAGGGAGTAGCTATCGTTGAGAAAACTCACACAACACTTCATATCATTTGCAGTGCAATACAATTGTTAGGGACTTAGGTGAACTATTCATGCATCAATTATCTATTGCATGCGCCCCACGTTTTTCGTTTTGAAACTTACAACTATTTTCATAGCTATTGAAAATTCACAATCACAAATTTTGATTACAATCTCTCTAAGGGTTAGGAATCTGTATGGGGCTAAGAAAATTATTTTATACTTCATCCGTTTTAAAAACGTGATATATTTTAAATACTTTTCAGTCCGTTTAAAAAACGTGGTATTAAAAAAAATACCTTAATTATTCAATACTTTTTAGTTCGTTTTATGAACGTGGTATATTGAAAAAGAAAGTTATTTAAATAATTATTTTATACCTTTTAGTCCATTTTATAAACGTGGTATTTTAAAAAATATATCTGGATAATTATTCATTCCATTCAACTCTGTCCGCTCATCATCCCTATTGAATTTTCCCTTCTGGATACCCGGATTTTTTGGGAGTGTTCTTCCAATCTATTTTGGGTCTTTATATGCTCGTTCTCTTGCCTATTTTCTAGAGCTTAATTTTTCTTCATCTTCTTGTTTCCATTGGTTACTAATTTTTCTCGTTGGGTTTTTCGGCTCGTTTGGTATGTTTATCGCCTATGTTTAGATTTCCGTCTGGTTTTTTGTGAAATAATTATTACTTTCACATATTTTTTGATTTTCTAACCTCACTTTCTCCCTTGCTCGATGCCTCTAAGGTAGAAAATCGCAATAGGGTTCACTATCGCGAAGCACCGTCTATATCGCAAAACAACGTCCGCAACACCCGAAAAGTTTTCGTTTACTTATAACTTTCTGAGAGGGTAAACAAAAGACCAGATAACCTTTTCTCATAATTGCGGGTAACTATTGTGAAACAATTGCACTCTTTAGCCCCTCAAAGACGACCATTATATTGTGTATATTTCTTGGCGTCAAACGTGTACTTTTTCTTCCGAGTTCGATTACTCCAGAAAGAACATCTTGTGAATAATTTTTGTGGAACTCTGGTGAAAAGCCAATCAAGGTATGTAGTTTTTATTTCATGTTTGATAAAGTAAATTGGTCGATTATTTACTCAGTCATTAATAGTTATTTTCTGTGCTGTTAATAAAATGAACGTCGTATATTTTCAACTCTCGTTAGACTTACCAAAAATTCCACAAGATTTATATAAAAAAGTTGCTTGCTTCATACTTGCACTTTTTTGAAATATTTAAATTTATTGTGAGCCTCTGCAAGAGTGTATCAAAAACGGATCAAATATATTTTGACCCACAATGAATTTCCACCTCATTTTTTTAAAAACCGACTTTTTTGCTAGATTGGACTGTCTATATTATAAACAATATTTTAAAGAAGGTTTTCGGTACTGATTTTGCTAATTAAAGTTAAACATTCAAAAAGTCATCATTTAAAACATTTGATCTAATACCAAACCTCCTTTGCGACAAATTTTCCTATGGTTCTCGTGAGCTTTGAAAATAATTCAGCAAAAGAGGTATCTGATTGTTTAACCATCCCTTCTAAATAACCACCCCTTAAATACTTTTAATTTTCCTATGTTCTCTAGCTTGAAATTCCGCAAAAAAGGTCGAATCTTTTTTTTTTAACCACCCCTTCTAAAAAACCCCTTTGTGACAGTTTTTATATTTTTCCATGATTCTCTCAGTCTTAGAGCATTCGGGGAAAAAGGCGAATTGTTTTTTTTTTGAACCACCCCTTCTAAAAACCACCACTTTGTGACAAGATTTTAAAAAAATATTTTTCCCATGATTCTCGTCAGCCTTAAAGCAATTCCGCGAAAAAGGCTTAATCTGTTTTTTTTGTCCAACACCACTTTTAAAACTGCCCTTTTTGACATTTTATTTCAACCGCCCTCCTAAAAGCTACCCTGTGAAATTTTTATCATATTTTTTCCATAATTTTTGCCAGCTAAAGGGGCGATTGAGCAAAAAAAAATTATTAGTTCCGTTTTTTGTTGTCCTTTGGACCACTGTGCTCCGGTATGGAGAGATTGTGTGATCTTTGCCACAGTTTTTGTAGTCCGTAAAAAAACAAACTGAAAGACAAGAAAACGAGTTAATATTGTAATGTCATCCAGTTCTGAGCCATTACTGAAGTTTCAAGTCTCTAGGTCAACGGGAAAGTTAGTTTAAAATCGATTGCAAGAATTGTACCGGACAGACACATACAGTGCTCTCAAAAGTCCCCTCCTTCCCTCTTATTTTTGGAACGATCATACATAAACAAGTGAAATTTGGAAACTGAATATTAAAGGCTGTAAACTTCTCTACTGGTGATGATAGATGACGAAATCGTCAAAGATGACGTCACAAGGCCATTGTGACCAATAATTTTGAATGGAACCCTACAACAAGCGACACCTCTTTTGGAAGGTATCGATAAAACCTATTCAATGATACTTATTTTGTTTGTGTTTATGGCAGTTTTAATGGCTCATTAGTAAACATTAAAATTTAAATTTCATTCAGAATGATATTGATTACAGATTTAAGAATCAGTATCTACTTAAAGGAGTTGCTCGAAGTGACCTCCATTTACTTCCTGACAGTGAAATATCCTATTTTTAAACTCTTCCCGTACTTTTGCAAATGTGTCTGCGGAAACAGCCTCACATTCTGCAACAATACGTTGTTTTAAAGCGTCAATATTGTCAGGTTCAGTGGCGTAAACCTCCGATTTGAGGTACCCCCCACAGAAAAAAATCCAAAGGTGTGAGGTCCGGTGATCGAGCTGGCCATTCCGTTGAACCTCGTCGTCCAATCCATCTACCACGATACTCCTCATCCAAATACTGTCTTACTGCACCGTAATTGTGTGGAGGAGCACCATCCTATTGGAATTATTTCCAAATTTCCGAATTCATCTGGATTATCTTCCAAAATTTCAAGGATTAACGGTTCTATTGCGTTTTGCAACAGCTCCAGATAAACCTCACCAGTTAAATAAGAATTCAAAAAAAGGGGCCCAACGATGTGGTTTCCGAGGATACCTGCCCAAACATTACCATTCTGGGGAAATTGGGTATGTGTTTCACGAAACAGGTGAGGATTTGCGTCACTCCAATACCTCACATTCTGTGTATTTACATTTCCATTTAGATAGAAAGTACTTTCGTCACTAAAACAAATTGTTTTGACATAGTTTGGAGGTTGGTTAATTTTAGTTTCCATATTTTCACAAAATTCTAGTCTTCGGTCAGGATCGTCGTCTGAGAGTTGATGAACCATTTTAAGTTTGTTTGGATAAAATTTGTTTTTTTTTCAACGCTTTGTGTACTGTACTTCGACTGACTTCACAGGTAGATGCAACGTGAGTTGTTGAAGAAGTAGGATTAACTATTACTTCTGCCAGTATTTCAATTTTTTTCTCATCAGAAATTTGTGGTCTGCCAGATCGCTTCGCATCATTAATACTACCCGTTGTTTCAAACTTACGAAGAAGCTCCCTTAAATAAGTCCTCGAAACGGGGCGATCGGGAAACCTCCCATTAAAAATGCGTTCTGCTGCATGAATATTTTGTCCAGTTTCACCAAGAATTAGGATCGCTGCTACTTTACCACCTAAAGCACGTACCATTTCCCTTCTTGAAGCACTTAAACGTTCGGCTCACAACAGTTTAACAAATTATTAAAATGTACAAAAATATTAAAAGTACCAAAAGTTGCTAAAACAGTTGAACGTTCGATCAACTATACACAAATTATTAAATGTACAAAAACTTGGACAATTACAAAAACGTAGAATTAGTTGCCCGTACACGTTTGAGAGAAGAAGGAAACAAATATAGTGCTTTTTGGCAAACTCTAGGTTTAGTGTACAAAGAGGAAGGTATTAGAGGTATTTATAGGGGTTTGACAACACAATTAGTTAGGCAAATACCAAACACAGCTATAATGATGTCAACTTATGAAGCTGTTGTTTATATTTTAACAACAAAGTTCAATACAGAATTTTACGCAAATGAAGAACAGTGATTTTTTTGTTTTATTTTGCCTACGATAAGGGTGCATTAAAGAATGATATTTGAATTGGGTCTCAGCAAAACCGTTCATTTGAACGAACATCTAAGATTTCTATGTAAATATTTCGAGTTAACTGCTCAGTGGTTGATAAAGTGGCTCACACCTAACTTGGTTCCTATTGGTTGTGATATTAATTTGTCCATGAGGAAAACATTTTGGAAAGATGCTTCCATCAACCATGAGAGACAAGCTCATTTCCTAAAGTTTAAAATTGGTCCAAAGAAATTACATCTCACTAACTTATTCATAAGATCTGCAGAAACCATTTGAAACTATAACTTTGTTTAGAAAATTACTTCAGTGGTATCACTTTCTAAATTATATTACTGCCAAAATATCAAATTTCTGTTAAATGAAAAAGAAGGTAATGCTATGATGAAAACCTCAGAATAAAATTGGCATGTAGTCACATATAATAGGCATTGATAATAGATAGGTAAGATGAAATTATATGAATATTTTCAAAATGGAAGGAATAACTTTTTTTGAGTTTCAATATTTTGAAAATTGACAGAATGTAACTGAGTTAATTCATTCTCATTAATTAAATTTTAAATTTTCCAATAGAACAAAACTGATATGTTCCAAGAAGGGCATTTAGATTATTTTTAAATAATATATATATATATATTTTATTCAATTGAAATATCAAAAATAAGCATAGAAATGGATTTTTTTATTGAAGTTTTATGGGTTGTTTTTTTTTCAAGATTTTTTTTTGTGTATAATCTTATTCATGAAGAAATACATTATAATGCCAAAAATAAATGTAGGATTTTGAAATGAATGGCGCACACTAAACACTCCTTTTTGGCTAGTTTTGTCAATCTGTTGATGTAGATGGAAAACATTATGTATATTCAATTATATCAAAAGATATAATTATTGAGATAGTCAAACATGAAACACAGTGTCTTTTCAATCCAAGGGAGACTAACAAAAACGTCAGCTTATTTGACAACTATCCAGAGGCGGAGCTTGAATTTGGAATTTTAGTACTAACTGATTTAATTCATCACAACTTTGCGTTTTTTAAAAGCGAGTTGCAGAAACTGCCATAAACACAAACAAAATTAGTATCATTGAATAGGTTTTTTCGATATCTTTTGAAAGAGGTGTCGCTTGCCGTAGGGTTCCATTTAAAATTATTGGTCACAATGGCCTTGTGACGTCATCTTTGACGATTTCGTCATCTATCATCACTAGTAGGGAAGTTTACAACCTTTAATATTCAGTTTCCAAATTTCACTTGTTTATGTATAATCGTTCCAAAAATAAGAGGGGGGAGGGGACTTTTGAGAAGCACTGTAGAAACGTGGTAAAATGCATGTACTCGATGAATATACCTAAGATACTTTTTGGAAATCCTCCGAAGTCCTGTCGTAGGGCTATCTTCGTTTTCATTTAGCACCTTTTTTTTCAGTTGACGCATAAAGGTATGGTTTTCTTGAAACCGTCGGCGGCGACGTTAATCGGTTACTGTTGATGGCAAACGTTAGGAGTATTTCAAGCTGCTAAAAAAATCGAATGTTTTTCAAATCGAAATAATAGGTACTCGTTAAATTTTATATACAAATTTACATTAGAATCCGTTAAATCATCAATTGTTTTACTGCACCCGACTCACCCAGATGATTAATGATAGCTGAAAAACATACAAATATCACTGGTTCAGCATAATGAAGAAGGTCATTAAGGATGTTTCTCGACTTTCATCTGTTGTTAAGTGAAAATTTATGTTTTTATAATCATTCCTTTACCGGCATCATTTCTTTTTATTACTACTTACGCCGTGTTGCATAAAGAAGTTGAAATCTGTAGAATGATTCACATTGAAATATTCAGGATTCCAAAAATATTTTTATGATGGCTTTTTGAAAAAAAATCCTTAACAAATCTAAAGCTTATGGTATTTCGTTTCCAAAAATTAATGGAAGAACATTGATGGTTTTGAATACCCATACATGAGGCTAATATCCCGAACAACGCAATTTTCTTTGAAATAATACCTAATGTTTGAAACTGGAATTGTGGAATAAGTAAATTGAATTCGATTTTCTAAAAAGGTGTTGAAAATTGTATTCATTATATTTGAGAAGCATTTTCAATCACAATCTCTTGCGGAATACCAGTCGAGAAGTTCTACAAAAAAAAATATTGTACAGAAAGTGTATTGAAAATAAAGACATCAATAGATCTCGACACTCTTTATTCATTAATAACGCCTGGTGTAATTTTTTTTTTTAAAATTGGTAAAGCCATGATATTAATTTGGTAATAGTGTTTTTCTCGGGTCCGAATAATAACCCTCCAACTCCTAGGAATTCACGCTATTTATGACGCCAGAATATTATGTAGAATCTATTCTTTCTATTTAAAATCTTCGGGGAAGCCCTATTTCAATAATTTTCTCCACGAGAGTACTAACAGATAATATATGTCAGGGTTGATGATCATATTGACACTTTTGAATTTTTCAAAAGAATGTAGGCTTCAAGTACAATTTTTGGACATTGGACACCGATTGCTTCTATGTATCACAGAGAGACAGACAGTCAGAAATGTTTTTATTAAATTCTAAAACTTATTTGTAACTCTTTTGAGCTACTAAAAAAAATGCATGAAATGGAAAAGGTTTTTCACAGTAAACACACGTGTAATAATTCTAAAGTAGCTGGATATTCAATTTGTAGTTATGGTTTTTCCCAACAGTTTTCAGATACAATTATTTTGCCTAAATATAGATATCGGTCTGGCGACTTCAAATAGGGGTATAATATATAATCCATGTGTGCAGCTCATAAGGTGGAATTTTTACGCCAATGATTCCTAACTATATCGGTTGTTCGTAACTCGGTATTACTTCAACCTTTTAAAAGAAAAAAAAAAATTTCGGTTAGTTGACCGACTCAGAAAGTGATTTTTCAAATTTGTTGACAATTAATTTTGCCTTCCCGAATTCACCCCTTATTAATACCAAAACAATTGAATACCACGTTCCACTCGTCTATTCGTTTCACATTCGCAATAATCCCGGCTGTGATACTTTTTCTCTGATCTTCGAACTAGGCTCTTACGAATTACTAATTCTTTTAACAAGGTTTATATATTTTGGGTTCTTTTACAGTTGTTTATGCTCGGCGATTTCCCTGAGCTCAAACAACCTCAAAAACGGGGCGTGGATACAAACGACAAAGCATCACAGTGTTTTTCATAAGATAAAAACTATCATCCCGTCAGTGAAGCAATAAACGCTGATTACCAAATCACCTTTTCGAATCATGAAAATAATATAACTTCGAAAACTTCCGGAGTGGGCTATAGATTGTAACGCTCGTAAACTTTTGCTCTGCACGTATTTTTCGGGACAGTTTCAATTCATTTTATAGCCCGTTGTTCAAATTCGGTTGGTTCCTGAATTCGAACAGCAGGAGAAAAAACTGTTATGTAATTCTGTTATACGGCAGTGGCTTGAACTCGGCGTTTTTCCCTGAACTCAAGACAATGAGAAACTGAAATTTACACTTTGAATCTACCTACGCGTCAGTTGTTTGTATTCGGCGTTTTCACTGAACTCAAACAACTGAGAACATAACTTAACAATTATCAGGGCGGCAAATCTGTAAACTTCTTGTGGAAGATTTCCCTTGGCAAAACACCTGCAGAGCTTAAATGGTGATTTTTCCCGCGAGGACACCAATGTTTGTTTCAGGAAAGAAAAAAAAATTATATTACCCAACTTTGCAGTCGAAGTGAATCATATAGGTTTGACCTCAACCCCAAACCACAAATTACTAGGGTTTCAATATTACCCTGAGCTGAACTGTGTAGATAACAAAAGAAAAAGCAATATAAGGGGAATTAAAATCAATCAAAAATAAACTAACCCAATATTCACAATGTAGTCTTCTGACCAAATTAAACTCCACGGCAAATGAAATAATATTAATGCAGAAATAATATTTAGATTCAACGTTAAATAATTGAACAATGGAATATTAATAATAGAGAGTTAATATTTAAATTCCACGGTAAATAATTGAACAAAGAAAATAATAATAATGCAGAACTAATAATTAAATTCCACGGTGAATAATTGAACTAATATTAATACAGAAATACTATTTAAATTCAACGGCAACCAGTTGAACAAAGGAAATAATAATAATGCAGAACTAATAAATAAATTCCTCGGTGAATAATTGAACAAATGAAATAATAATAATGCAGAAATAATAGTTAACTTTCACGGTAAATAATTGAACCAAAGGACATAATATTAACGCAGAAATAATATTGAAATTCAACGGTAACCAGTTGAACAAAGGAAATAATAATAATGCAGAACCAATATTCAAATGGCACGACAAATAATGGAACGAATGAAATAATAATAATGCAAAAATAATATTTGAATTCCCGGCAAATAATTGAACAAATAAAATAATATTAAATCGGAAATAATAAACATTCACGTGCTTCAACACACAGAGAAAACGAGCTCTAATACAATTTATTCACAATTTTCAACTCTGCAATATTCTTTGTAACACTACTCACTTTGATGAGTTACTGGAACAAGCCCTGATGCTAGCTTCATCTTTCCTTTTATAGGTCCACTGAAAAAGGCGCTCTTTTTGTTCCTTTTAGGGTAAGAACGGCGTACTTTTTGTTCGACAAATTGAAACTGGACCGGCAATCTGAAGGATGATTTCGTGCTTGTTACAAATAATTACATGGTTTTTCCAATCGCGATTTGGTTTCTTTTTCCCCTTTTACAAAAACCTTCCCAGGAGCATTCAACCCTTTTTATAAGATATAGAAAAACATAATTATATTTTATGCATGATTTATACTGTAATTTCAGTAGCTTTGGGTATATTCATCGATTTTCTAAAAGTGGAATAAAACATTTTGCCAGATCGGAATGAATAGTAACGGCGCTCCAAAAGAACGCTTCGTTACAAAACTTTTTTTTGGTTGATTACAACTCGATTTCCACATCAAATTGAGTAACCGAACCATGTTAATAATTATATATATTTTTTTTTTTTCTCACGTTTATTTTAAATCTTCATACTTCTGTTTTCATTGTCTCATTTTATTGTATTTGGAAAATTTATGAAATAAAAATTATTATATGTTTGTCCAAATATTGACATTCACCAAATCATAAAAAACACATTTGTTTCATGTTATACATTACTTGTTATTATGATTATAATCTATTTTTTCAACCATTTTATTAGTTTTAAGTATTTATCTTTTTTTTTTAATTTTTATTACTTTTTAAATTGATTAATTAATCTAGCTTTGCACTCAAGCCCTACGCACAGACTTGTTCTACTGTAGGGTTTTCAATTTATTTCCTCCTCCTTTTATTGTATTTCACTTATATGTAATGTAATTCAAAAGGCGTTGTGTGAATAAAAAATTATTATTATTATTATAGGTTATATCAAATCCTTCTAAAGGTCATTTGCTTGGGTATTTTGTAGGTATTAGACAAATCCACCAAAAATACAATTGGGTAGTATACCATCGTAGAGAATTGAATCCTACTGAGACATATTATTGATTACTCATTATTCTCTCAAATCCTTGCATCGAAATTAGCATAAATCTATTTTACATTTTTTATTTTCCTATTTTCAAAATCCATGTTTCATTAAAAATAAAATGTTCTTTTCTAAACTATTAAACATCCCAAACGAGCCCAGGTATATTTCGCATAAAAACAATTGTTTTGCAAATTTGAAAAAAAAACTACAAAAAAATAATTTTCGTTCTCCTCCATTGATTAAATTTATTTTAAGAATCATCTTCTTGTGACGAGTAAGCTGCTGAGTTGAACACAGTACCTGCAATCAAATAACACATAATCTACAATCAAATTAAACCGAATTCGTATATTTTTCGTATTAATGGGATTTACGTCAGTGATCATTGACAGAGTAGTTTTAGATCCTCGCCAAACATAAAATAATTTCGAATCAGAATGAAATGAAATAGGTTATCATAGGCATTATATCATTGAATTACAAGTCAGAACTCGAGATTCGCAGTAACATTAGTCATTCCTGATACAGATCATTATGATTTTCATATTACATCCCTGTAATCTACAATCATCTGTTTTTCAACCCTTTTTCTATAGTTGTCCTATATCCATTATATTAGGTCTTCTCAATGTCCTAGGTTTCTTGCGCTTATTGATTTTATGATGCCTTAATTCCATGTACTTCTGGTTCTCCCTCTTTTCTTTTTGTGAAGTGGTATTCATACCATTGGTTGCTTGTGGCCTTCCATGTGCTGGACAAGTGAGTTATTTTATTTGTATTTTAAAATTGTGTCTGTCGGATATTTTCATTCCTTATTTTGTCGGCGCGTGAAATCCTGACTGTTCCGAACACACCTTTTTCTGTTGTTTTTAACTTTCCTTTATTGCTCTGTAATTCTCAATGTTATATATGTTATTTTCGGTGCTTTGTTAACTCTTTACCCCATAGAATTTCATTCATAACCAACTGAATGAAAATGCTAAGTTTGGGTCTCTTTACAATTAGTTGTTTCCTGTTATATATTACAAAAAAATTATTTAAGGTAAGGTGGGGCAAGTGCGTTATACATTTTGTCGAGTTCAATTTAAACGGCTACAGAAAAGTTGCTATTTATGTAGAGTAATAACTTTTTTTGCAAAAATAACACTGACTCTTTCTGTTTAGTTTTGTCTAGTCGGATTCAGCAAAACTTCAAAATTTACGTGATCCAAGAACGAAAGAAAAACATATGTCCATAGTTTGCACTTGCCCCGCAAAAAGGGGCAAGTGCATTGTATGGCCCTACAAATATTCATAGGTGAGAGACAGAGTATGTGCGAAATAGTCAGATTCCTGAAGATTAAAAGGCTCTGTTAATTATTAAAATCAAAGCAAAACTCGCTGAGTTATGGAGTTTGGCAGGTTACCAGTAAAAAATAGATCTGGATGTTGAAAAACTGAATGCAACAGCTGTGGTTGACATTATTTATTTATGTCCATTGAGAAACTGTAACAAAGTACTATACAAATATACCAAAGTAATCAAACAAATTATAAAGAAATGAAAGAACTGCCTTGAACTTAAAGCTTATATAGGTACTCAGTTTCTATATAAACAGGTAAACACAACAACAAAATAATTTTCTTCAGAACTTTTGGGTACGTAATAAAACATCTCATTGAACATAATAACTTTATTTCAACAAGATTGAGCGGAACATGAGTTTGGTGCCCATCACCCACTATAAGGGCTGGCCTTTCACCTTTCAAGGGTGGATTGAATGTTTTTGTAAAAAAAACGTTCAAAAACACCAGTTTCTATCCACCCCTCTTTTGACGCTGCAAATGTCAGCCCCGGGTAAACGTCTTCTTTTGATCCCATCTTTGAAGATGACCAAAGAAGGGAGTTTGCCTCCATCAGCTGAAATTGTAAGCCAAACCGAAATATTTTCTCTTCCAGGGGTGCTGGTTGTCCTAGATGAAGGATTTCCTTCCTGCCCCACAATTTTCGTCTTGAATGAATCACGTCAGAAACTAGTCTCGTCAAGGTTAAAGATTAGATGAGGTTTCTCATCAAGACCAAGGTTTGAAATAGTATGGCACAGTATATCAAAATAACTATAAATTAATATATTCCAAGAAAACTCCTAATCATACCCCACAATGTTTATTACCCTTTTAAATATCCCTATTTAAGAGGGTAATAAACATTGTGGGGTATGATTAAGAGTTTTCTTGGAATATTCCATTCCACTCCACTTTGAGATAAGATGGACTTTTTCCACAAATTATAAATTAATAATTGATCCACATAATTTCTCCTTTGAATTCAAACGCTTTGGGCCTTCTTCAAGGAAAAATTATTCCTCTGCATGAATTTAGTTAGCCAGCCACTAGTAGGTCTTCCATCTTTAAATGGAGTCACCTTTTCTTCTATCAGCCAGGGCAGCAACCAGATCACTTCGGGTATACTTTGTCCCTTCTCCGTTTTTCTCTAGTGATTTCTCACAATTACCAAAACAGTTTCGATGTAAGTTTTGTATTAAATATGAAGGAAAGAAGATAATGTAATGGTATTTGTCTGTCTGTGGGAAAAGGTAGAAAAAAATCGCAAATTATCGGTGATGAAAGCAAGTATCTATGTATATTCGTCCACTATTTGGATACATTCTGAAATTCAATGTGGAACTTCTGGTCAGCATACCCACTAGCATTATTAAATAATTAATGTCATCATCTTGGTTTCAACTTTTTAATCACATTATGCACTTACCCTTTTCAAAACAAGGGCAATTGCACTTTCCCTCACTGTTGACTAACGCACTTGCCCTGAGTTCTCCCTTTTGGGTAAGTGCAGAGTATTGCCTAACTCAGGCAAAATGAAAAATTAAATCAAATCCATGTTTTATTGTTATAATACATTATCTGAAGAATGTACTTACCATAAGAAATATAACAATAATGGTGATTTGTGGTGGATGAATTCGGATGAACCCACTTTTCTCTAACTTGACATGCGAGACTAAACCACAAAGTTACTTTGAAACCTCCTCTCTACTGACGCGACCTACAATGGAGCGCCCTAGCAGACAGGTTTTGAAGGTTATATGATTAGAAACAGAACACACAGATGGCAGCTCTACGACTCAAACTTGGCAGGGCAGGAGAAGGCTATTCTGCACTTACCCCGGAAACGCACTTGCCCCATCTTACCTTAATTTTTATCGTATATTTTTCAACTTCGATATTTCTTTTACATATTCAATTAAGAATGCTCCTTATTCAACATAAATCTGATTTTATGAACCGTATTTATATTTTCAAACAAATTCAATTGAATACTAGACTAAGACGTAGTTTTCATCCTTCATGAAAGGGTTCGAAAATAACATTGTTCTACATGGATGGAAATGGATGACGGATATATCTTCATTATATTCATACCAAATAACGTTTATTTTCAAAATGTGTTGAAACGAATAATGAAATGAATGGGAAAGAAGAAAGAAATAAGCCTATCAGTAATGAAGGAGACATAAGCAGTGCTATCGACAGTTACTGAACATCTCCATGTAAACTATAAAAACATCTGGAATGCATCAGTGTTTAAGGTATTTTGAATACATCATTTCATCCCATGTTACATTCTTTTTGCAACAAGCACATGACGTGGAGATGTTTGGTATAGTACAGAATTTTACTAATAGATAAGATTCAGAATACCGAAGATCCTACGTTCTGCAACTACATATGTTTTTTTTTCGGATGGGACAACTTTTTATAATAGTGATTGTGTGAATTGACATACTTTCATTCCACGGAAACTCCACGATGCTGTTTTTCAACGGTCATCCAAAGGTCCTATGTATTTGGAGAATCTAGAAATCGTATTGCTTAGATTATTGGTAGATGTTCTCCGATATACTAGGAATCGATTGTCGTTCTGGCTAGGATCGGTTTTTTAGTGATAAATGTCTTCTCGATGTTTTATACTGATAAAATCATAGTAGATTCGAGATTGTTTTGCGATGAAACCACACTAGGTCCTCTCAAAATTATATGTCAACGCATTCGATTCCTATAGGGAAACAGAAAATGCAAAACTGATTGAATAAGGGATTTTGGGTTCACTACATACAGTTATTCGATATTTGAATGAGCCTCGGTTTGTCGAGTAAGTCGACGAAAGATTCAATTGCGGTATATTGGTGGAAATATTTTCCAGAAGAGACTCATTTCGGGTATAGACATACATTGGATGTATTTTAAATAATTATCCTAGTTTAGAATTGATTAATTCGTGCGTTAATTGGAATATCTCAAAAACGGCTAGGAATACCTAATGGGTCAAAATATATTATTTTCATCATTTGCTTTTTTCAGGGCAACAGTGCAGCCAGTGACTGTTCCAATTGCAAACCAAAGACAACGCTCAGTAACGGTCATAATCATAACAATCACAGCAACCACGGTAGCAACAGCAGTCACAGTAACCACAGCAACCATTCTGAGCCTTTTTACTTGCATCCACCCCTCAGCGACAGATCGATGGAACCCGCTCATGCCCCCGAAAATGGACTATATATCAATCCGATGAGTAAACACAGGCACAGGTGAGTAGAATAACCTAAGTGAAAAAAAAAACAAATCTTTTTGACATATTTCTGGGATTATAACCCTCCACAATCTGAGAACAAAATTAAATGAATCGGGAAATCTATACAAGTGTAGAAAGGACAAAGAAATTACCTTATCCCGATAAGTTACTGCGTACACCAAATTATTTTTCACGAATTGAAAAATATTCAAGTAGTCAGTAACTTGTCGGTGCAACGTAATTTCGTTGCCTTCCTGCACTTGAATAGACTCCCTGATTCATTTAATTTTGTTATCACATTGTGGAAGGTAAGAATCTCAGAAAATGTATTCCTCTACAAAAAATAAGCTCCAAACAATAAAAACACATGTTGTTTTGCTGAAAATTCGGTTGGAATTAGTTGAACATTTCCTGAACGAAACTGTCTATATTTGCCATCCCGCCCTATCAATCAATGAGCCTTTTTCCTGAGAATAGTGTGGCAAATTTGTCACGAGAGGCAGCACTTGTGGTAGGGACAAACATCAAACCTTCTCCATTAGTGTTATTTAAGTGATAGAGTTGAATTATTTGAAATAATTAATTAAATACGGTTTTTTATTTAATAACCACAATGCCAATAAAACATTGTAGTTTTGCGAACTGTACTTCGGATAATCGATATCCAGAGGAAAATGTGTTTTTTATACCATTCGTAAAATCTCACATTGATGAGGTTAGATGTAATAAATGGATCCATGCCTCGAGGAGAGTAGATTTAACAAAAGAAAAAATAAAGAAATATTCATATGTTTGCTCTAAACATTTTATTTGTGGTAAAAGTCCAACTGAAAAAAAATCCTGATACAGTTTCTGCAACGATTAGTAAGGTAGGTTAGGTACTTGTTAAGGGATCGTGCTTATGTTCCCTGAAAATACCTGTTTGACTTTTCTGACGTGTTTCTGCTCCTGAACACGAATCGAAAAACGCGGCGTCTCATACCGTTCCCGAGATATATTGACTTTCTCCTTCTTCAAGAGGTCATTTTTAGGCACCGTTTTCGCGCACAAATATCACTCACAATGCCTCCTTTTTTTTACCAGCTACAAACACCATACCACTCATTTTCGGTATACCTTTGACAGATGAAATTTAGACAATGTGGAAAGTTAGGTTAGGTGTAAATGTTGAAGAAGGAGTATTTTTTCGACAAAACCGGCTACATTTTGTGCAAAGTTGTACCGAAAATGAGTGATTTGGTGTTTGTAGTTTGAGCTGGTAAAAAGAAGGGGGCATTGTGATTGATTATTGTGCGCAAAAACGGTGCCTAAAAATGACCTCTTGAATCATATTTCACTGTAATTAATAAAATAAAAAATTCGAAAATTTTGATATTTCGATAAGCAAGCCACCGTTTCAATGTTGCTACATTATCATCTTTCACATTTGCAAATTTTAAATTGGATCTTGGAACGTGGTCTTCTGTGAAAAACATGTTTTTTATGTTTGTTCTTACATGTATTATGATGTGAGTTAGGTAATGTTTGTCCCTACCGGACTACTAGCGCTGCTAGTGGGGAATTTTTCGTACTTGAGGAAAAAGGCTCATTACTTTCCATCATCGAGATACATATGAACAAAGTGTCTCTTCATCAAATAGCCAAATATTTAAATACAATTTTTTTTCTTTATAACATTCGCAAATGAATTCAATACTATTTATTATTAACGTTCAGCGAAAATCAGGTATTCATCTGTGCCTCGTCGGGAGATATATATAGTCACATATATATATATATATATATATATATATATATATATATACCCCATACGACACTCCCTGTAAACCAAACCATTAATTTTTTCGGATATTTCTTCATTTCATTATATGTATATTGATTAAGGCTGCAAAAAGAAATTATTTTGGAGTCTACAGGGTGGCTAAAAAAAGTGTGACATATCAAAGTTGTGTTTTTTCAAATGGAACACCCTGTATTTTGTTACACTTTTGAATAGGTTAGGACAAAATAATGTAACGTAAATAAACTTAACTTGGTTTAACTAATTTATTTAACACTTAATCTACAACTTAATTTATATTACTACGCCACTGAATAGCTCGATCGTATGGGCTCGTTCAGACTATCGACTCAATTGAGGGTTGCCTATTTATCTCCGATACAGCATTCTCGATGTTTCGAATTCGGGTAGTTGGCGACCGGCATGTTCCAATTGTTTCCAATATCGACCGTTGCTCTCCACGGCAGAGCGACTGGACTGTTCTCGAACATCTCGGGGATGACCTCATCGCTGTCGACGGCAACGCGCGAGGCGACAGGTCCGGCCTAGGTTCGTTACATTGCCCCCTTCTTAAAGACATTTCGTCCCGAAATTTCATCCTTGGAGTGTGACGATATCTGCATGACTCCCCATATCTGCACCGTGAAGTTCGATGGAAGTAACACTCCACGGTCTTCATGATCGGTCGTGGAAGAGGGTTACAGCAAACCAAAATCTTGACGCCGCTGGATCTGAATATCGCCTCCAGCATACTTCTTATGACTCTCCAGTCCAACCCATCAATACCACAGGACAATTTTGGAATTGCTAGATCCACCAGATTCTGGTCCACCATAGTATCTCTTAGTTTGGTGAGACTCTTCCAGACATCTTCATAGGACGGTTTATCTTGGGAATGCCTCTTGGTAACTAGGTAGTAGATGTTTCTCTGGCCTTTCTTCAACTGTAGCACCCCACCAACTTCTGGATTCTGCTCCCGCAGTGTTTGGAGTTGACCAAATTTCTTGGAGAACACTACGGCGATGCCCCTGGACATTCGAAGATCTTCTGCCACACAGTGCGCTAGTGCGTAGTCAGCAGGCACCTCGAAAAGGTCTCGTGACTCCTCTCTAGTAACCCCATGTAGAACTTTCTGCCCGTTTGAATACAAGGACATAAACTTCTCGAACGTCATATCATCCTCCGGTGGCTTGAGGGTGCGAACTTGGTCATGGTTTCCAGCGTAAGGGGCCAACCTGTTGAAATGGACGACCCTTGGTTTCCCTCGGGGTGGCTTATGGATTCGGTACACAAGGTCGTTTATCCTTTTCACGATTTTATACGGGCCTTCCACGAGTTCCGCAACTTTGGTGATAGTCCACGACGACGTTTGGGGTTGTACAGCCAAACCAGGTCATCAACCTTAAATCCTCCAGCGTCGGCTTCGATGTCATAGGTCTTCTTCATTTTATCGCTGGCACTCTGGATGTTCAACCGGACTCGTTCGTGGATGTCGTCCATTCTCTGCCGAAGTTTGCTGACGTAGTCCTCTCCCGCAGTGTCTTGTCCTGGCGGTATCCCAAACTTCAGGTCACAAGGCAGTCGCAGTTCTCGGCCCATTATAATACTAGCAGGAGTTTGACCGGTTGACTCGTGTACTGCGGATCGATAGGCCATCAGGAACAAATGAAGATACTGGTCCCAGTCTCTTTGATGGTCAGAGACAATTTTGGACAAGTGGCGGTTGATCGTCCTGTTCATCCGTTCCACCATTCCATCGGACTGCGGATGTAGTGCCGTGGTTCTTGTCTTGCGGATGTTCAGCAGTAGACATATTTCTTGGAAAAGGTTGGATTCGAAATTTCTGCCTTGATCCGAGTGCAGCTCCATTGGAATACCGAATCGACATATCCACTCTTTCACCAGGAAGTCGGCGACGGTGATGGCTTCCTGGTTGGGCAGGGCATAGGCTTCCGCCCACTTACTGAAGTAGTCCATTGCCACAAGGATGTATTTATTCCCGTGGTCGGATACGGGAAACGGGCCGGCGATGTCAATGGCGATTCTCTCGAACGGGCTGCCTACGTTGTACTGACGCATCGGGGCTTTGGGTCGTATTCGAGGTCCATTGCTAGCAGCGCATACAGCGCACTTCCTGCACCAGCCCTGGACGTCAGCTTGACAATTGGCCCAGTAAAACCGTTGCCTCACTTTCTGCAGGGTCTTCGTCACTCCCAGATGTCCTCCGGCGACTCCATCATGGATTTCCCGCAGCACTTCCTCTCTTCTGTTCCTGGGAACAATTATTTGGCGTCTGTCTTCCCCACCAATATCGGCCTCCAACACACGTTTCAGGATCCCATTGTCCAGAAGAGTTCCATTGTGCCCAATAGGACTTAACAGCCGGCGAGTAACCTGCGACTTCCTGCCATGATGGTCTTCGATTGCCCTTCTTCCAGCTGACGACTAAGCCAAGGTCGGGGTCTCTCTCTTGGTCTTTCTGGATCTTGCTGTCATTCCAGTTGTCTTCCATTGCCGCGGTTCTACAAAGTGTTGCTTCTTTCTCTTCTGCTCGTCGGCAATGTGAGCAATCATCTGGACATGGTCTTCGCGACAAGGCATCTGCATTCTTATGGCTAGTTCCGGCTCGATGTTCGATCTCGAAATCGAATTCTTGGAGTCTCTCGATCCAACGTGCTACTTGACCCTCAGGATTTTTGAACTGTGAGAGCCATTTGAGGCTGCATGGTCAGTTCTCAACAGGAATCTTCTTCCATACACGTACTTGTAGAAGTGTTCCACTCCCTTTACAACAGCTAACAGCTCTCGCCTGGTGACACAGTAATTGCGCTCTGGTTTGCTAAGCGTCTTGCTGAAATAACCAATGACCTTCTCCTGTCCCTCCTGGATCTGAGATAGGACAGCTCCAAGTCCCACGTTGCTGGCGTCCGTATCCAAAATGAATTTCCCTTTGGGTAGGGGATAGCTCAGTATAGGTGCGTTGATCAAAGCTCCTTTCAGCTTCCTGAATGAGTCTTGACATTCTTCGGACCACTGGAACTTTGTTTGGCCTTCCGTGAGCTTGGTCAGTGGTTTAGCGATGTTGGCAATCCAGCACATATCGGCGATAGTATGTGCATAAACCAAGGAAACTTCGAAGTTGGTGAATGTCTTTTGGGATGGGCCAATCCTTAACAGCTTTGATCTTCTGGTCGTCCACTGCTACTCCTCCCCAGAGACAACGTGGCCGAGGTATCGTACTTCTTTTGGAACAGATGGCATTTCTTGGGCTCAGCTTCAATCCGGGTTCCTCAGTCGCGGAATACTTCCTCCAAGTTTTCACGTGGTCCTCAAACGATCTGCCGACCACAATTATGTCGTCGAGATACACTAGACACGTGTTCCATGAGAGTCCTTCAGTACTGTTTCCATCAATCTTTCGAATGTGGCGGGAGCATTACAGAGCCCGAATGGCATAACGGTGAACTGCCACAATCCTGAGCCGATGGTAAAAGCAGTCTTTCTCGATCTTCCTGAGCCAGTTCTACTTGCCAGTATCCACTCTTCAGATCAAGGGTCGAGAAATCGTGGAACCAGCCAACGTGTCTAGGGTGTCATCTATTCTCGGGAGGGTAACTGTCCTTCTTCGTGACATTATTAAGTTGGCGATAGTCTACACAAAAGCGTGTCGATCCATCCTTTTTCTTCACCAGTACGACTGGAAGGACCAGGGACTGTCAGATGGTTCGATAACTCCTTCTTTTCCCATATCGCTGACTATTTTGTCAGCCTCTTCCTTCTTGGCAAGAGGAAGTCTTCTTGCTGATTGCCGGATCGGTCGGGCACCCCCAGTATCAATCTTGTGCTGGACCACATTAGTTCGACCTCCTTTTCCTTGTCCGGTATCGAAGATGTCTTGGTACTTTTTGACTAAATCTCTTAGTTTGGGTTGTTGAGCTGGTTTTATGTCTTTGGAAGAGATGGCAACTAATTTTTCTAGTTCTGTGGGCAAGTTGTTGGGTTGGCTAATCGTACCTCGTACGCCCCGGATCACAGATGAAACTGACGAGCAGTGCCCTAAAATTGTTCCTTTCTTTAAGGTCACTGGAAAGTAATTGACATTCATGACCCTTACCGGTACAAGTTTTTCAGCACGTAACAGGGTTTTCCCTAGGGCAATCCCTCGTCCAATTTTCTCATCATGAAGTTTGGGCTCGAACATCATCACGTCTCCACTGCTCGCACTCCCGTCCAGGCGAGCCTCCAGGATGGTTTCAGCCCTCTCAGGTACGCTTACATCTTCAGCCAACAGCACACGGATCAACTCTTCACTTCTCCCATGAAGTACCAGCTCTTCTCCGTTGACACGTAGGACGCCGTCTTTGAAATCCAATTCAAACCCTCTTGAATTCATGATGTCCATTCCGATGATTGCATCGTCTTCGATGTCCGCTACAAGTGCCTGATGTTTTACTTTAGTGCTGCCCAAAATTATTTCAATCGGTAGCTCGCCATATACAGTAGCTGGCTCCCCTGTTGCTGTGCGTAGCTTCCAAGTTGTCGGTTCAATTCGTTCCGGTGTTCTGGCAAAGGAAGGTCCGAGAATTGTCCTAGTCGCACCTGTATCTAGCAGCATGGTGCAAGGCTCGTTATTGATGAGACCGTCTACGAAAACACCTCTGTTCTGTCGTTTCAGGATAGCGACATATGCGTTGTTAACCGGGGCTTGCTGGACACAGGCCGACGATTGCCCCTTCTCGTCGACCTTCTTTAGTTTTCCTGCATCGGAGTCGTGTTTTCGAATGTTGGACATTTGCTACGCACATGTCCAATTTTGCCACAATTCCAGCATCTTATCTGTCTTTTCTCCGGCAAAACTTCCTTCATCACTTTTCTTATGGCAGCTTCCAAGTCAGCATGCTCCTGTGAGTCTTCTTCAATACTTCGAACTTTACTTTGGTTTTTGCAGGATTGCTTTGCTGCCTCAAATTCCAAAGCGCGTGCCAGTGCGTCTACGAGATGTGTTGGACGAGCTAGTGTCAACGCTTGTCTGGTTTCTTGGTCACGGAGTCCATCCAAGAATGCCTGAACCGCTAATCGCTCCATTACATTCTCCGGTGTGGCTGGATATGCGAGACGAACCAAGCGTGCAATGTCAGCTTCGAATTCTTGTAAGGATTCGCCCGATTTCTGGCAGCGATTTTTCAGTTGGGAGTGGTATACGTGTTCCAAATGGGCGTGGCCATACTAATTTCCCTGTTGGCCCGATTTCGGTAATTCTAGATGTTTAATCAGCTGATCATAGTCCTCCTGTTCTTGGGCGGTGAGGTTTGTAGAATATTTGTCGCTTCTCCACGTAATGCAAGTGTCAGTGCTACAGCTCTTTCCCCTGCATTCCATCCGTTTGCTTTGGCCGCTGCTTCAAACTGCCGGCGGTAATTTGCCCATGGAGTTTTCCGTCGAACTGAGGCGGCTTCATGGAAAGCTTCCCTATTTCTGAAATGACCTTGACATCTTTTATACCCTCTTGAACTTTATCCACGTTCAAACTCAAGTCCAGCATTGCATTTTCGTTAACCATCTCTGTGGAGGACGCACTATTAATTTGTTTTTCCAGCTTACTGATCGTTTCCTTTATTTTGTCCATTTCTGCCTCGACCCCATCTTTGATTTTATCTACCTCCGTGTTCATTTGCTCCCTAATTTTATCTATCTCTGTCTCAACGGTTCCCATTCTTTCTTCTAGAAAATTAGCCACACCACACAATTCTTTTTTTAGGCCTTCTGTGTTTTCCAGGAACTTCTCTTCCAGATTTCTAGAATTTTCTTGAAGCTTCTCTTCCAGATTTCTAGAATTTTCTTGAAGCTTCTCTTCCAGATTTCTAGAAAGCTTCTCTTCCAGATTTATAGAATTTTCCTGAAGTTTCTCTTCCAGATTTCTAGAATTTTGTTGCAGTTCTTCTTTCACGGATTTAGTAGTTTCTTCGAGTTTATTCATTACCAGACTTAAATCACCTCCGGGAACTTCGAATAAAAATGTTTCGGGGTCCTCACCTTCTTGTATAAGTCCTTCTGCAAGTCTTTCCTGGAGTACTTGCTTTTTACCTGTTGTTTCCAGTACCCTTTCCTCCAATTCCTGTTTCAATTCCGCTACCTTCAAATCCGCAAGGCGCACTTTTCTTGAACACATTTTGTCTTTGACGAGGTATCAGTCTGTTTTACACGAAAAGTTATCAGTTTGTTACAAATTCACTTCGCGAATTCTTTTCCACGGGCCACCAGTCTATTGTCTGTTTCACGCGAAGAGTGTATCAGTTTATATTCCCACGCACAATTGTCCACTTCGCGAAAACCGGGCCACTGTCTATTTTCTGTTTCACGCGAACAGCGTATCAGTTTATATTCCCACGCACAATTGTCCACTTCGCGAAAACCGGGCCACTGTCTATTTTGGGCGTACAGAAAGGTCTATCAATTTATTTTTCTGACTATCCACTCCACGATCACTTGTTTATTTTCAAAATCCCACTTCTGACACCAATTGTAACGTAAATAAACTTAACTTGGTTTAACTAATTTATTTAACACTTAATCTACAACTTAATTTATATTACTACGCCACTGAATAGCTCGATCGTATGGGCTCGTTCAGACTGTCGACTCCACTTGAGGGTTGCCTATTTATCTCCGATACAGCATTCTCGATGTTTCGAATTCGGGTAGTTGGCGACCGGCATGTTCCAATTGTTTCCAATATCGACCGTTGCTCTCCACGGCAGAGCGACTGGACTGTTCTCGAACATCTCCGGGGATGACCTCATCGCTGTCGACGGCAACGCGCGAGGCGACAGGTCCGGCCTAGGTTCGTTACATTAATATGAATTCTTAAAGGTACATGTACCTACTTATAACTGTTGTCGAGTTATTGATTTTTTTATGAGAATGCTAGGTAAAATTGGAAACTGAATAACATCGAAATGTATAGAAATCATCCCTTCGAATTCTGACCAAGCACAAAAGAGGTTTTGAGCTATTGATTTCGATAAAACCCGTTTCTCAATATTATACAGAATGTTCAAAAATCATTGTCACTTTTTAATAATTTCTTACAAATATTTCTTTCAAATAGAACACCCTATATTTTTTTGGTATGAACAATATAAAATCCAATTATCTTTCATTTCATATTGGGGTTCCCTATACCCAACCTGAATAGTTTTTCAGATATTGGCTTTTTCAAATAGTAGTTCTTATTTCAATGCATTCTTTGAATCAAGATAGCTTTAAAACGACATTTTTTTGATTTGCTCACAGAATTCTCATTGACAGTTGTTATACTTTTTTTATTATTCTACTGAAACAACAACAAAATGTGAAACACAAATGTATTTAATTCAAAGTAGGTGCTCGAAATGACGACCATCCTGTTGAATACAAAGAGCCACTTTCTCTATGGAAGACTTCTTAACATTTAATAACATTTGAGGCATCACTCTTCGAAAAGCAGCCCTTATTCTTACCTTCATATTTTCCAGTGTGGTTGGAGGAGTGTCGTTAACCTCATTCTTCAAGTATCCCCATAGGAAAAAATCAACGCAAGTCAAATCTGGTGATCTCGCTTTGGCCATTTTTGTGGTCCTCCACTACCAATCCGTTTATTCGGAAAGCACATATTCAAAAACTGTCTGACACTGACTTTGAAATGTGCCGGAGCTCCATCCAATTAAAACCACATCCGTTGTCTGATATTTAGCAGCACATTCTCCAGAAGCTCAGGCAGATCATCTCATAAAAATTGTAAAAATTTTTGACCATTCAAGTTTCCATAAAAAAAGTATGGTCCTATAACTTGTGTACCTATAATTCCTCCCCACACGTTAACAGAGCATCTATTCTGGTGATCCAGAGTGCGGAAAAAATGAGGATTCACATCACCATAATAATGGAAGTTGTGTCTGTTCACTAAGCCATTGTTATGAAGAGTAGATTCATCAGAAAATAAAATGGAATCCAAAAAATGTTCATCCTCGCTAAACTTGTCCAGAACCCATAGACAAAACTCAATTCGTCGATGGAAGTCTATTTCATATAATTCCTGGTGCATCTGAATACGGTACGGGTGAAATTTGTATTTTTTTATTACCCCGGAAATGCTACGTCTGCTTATCCCTGTATCTTTCTCAATCTTACGTTGACTCGTATGAGGGTTTTCTATGATTGATCCCATAATAAGAAATTCATTTTTCTCATTTCCAATGATAGGATTTGGTCTATTTGCCTTTTCATAAGCTACAACATTGTCCAGTCCTACGAAATTGATGTAGCAATCGTTTGAAATTCAACTTGTTTGGATGATTCCGGTCTGGATATTTTTGGGCATACACCCTCGATGCCAAAAAACAATTCTCTAAACGCTCACGAATCGCTAAAATCATATCTATCCGCTCTTGAATGGGATAAGTTTTCATTTTCGACGCTAATAATTCAGTGAATGTTTTGAATAACGTAAAACACAATAACTGTCAATAAGAATTCTTTCAACAAGTTGAATAAATGTCGTTTCAAAGCTATCTTGATTCAAAGAATGCATTGAAATAAGAACTACTATTTGAAAAAGCCAATATCTGAAAAACTATTTAGGTTAGGTATAGGGAACCCCAATGTGAAATGAAAGATAATTGAATTTTATAATGTTCAGACCAAAAAAATACAGGGTGTTCTATTTGAAATAACAAAGTTGTCTTTGTCCGAAATTATAAAAAAGTACAATGATTTTTGAACATTCTGTATAATATTGAGAAACGGGTTTCATCGAAATCAATAGCCTAAACCTCTCTTATGCTTGGTCAGAATTCGAAGGGATGATTTCTATACATTTCGATGTTATTTAGTTTTCAATTGTACCTAGCATTTTCATAAAAAAATCAATAACTCGAGAACGGTTATAGTTAGGTACATAGTACCTTATATGAAATCTTTTTTTTTTGACCTATTCAAAAGTGTAACGAAATACAGAGTGTTCCATTAAAAAAAACACAACTTTGATAAGTCACACTTTTTTTAGCCACCCTGTAGACTCCAAAATAATTTCCTTTCATCCTTAATCAATATATAATGAAATGGAGAAATTCCCGAAAAAATTAATGGTTTGGTTTACAGGGACCGTGTCGTATGGGGTGCCCCACCCTGTATATATACATAAAAAAGTTACCAAAATATGGAATATTTCCTAATTTTTACTTTAAAAAAATAAATTATTACAGTTTTGGAATAGCTGGAATAGGACACAGTAATGAGTTGTCTAAGATTACTAAATTGCCGATGTTTAGACATTTATTGACGTCTTCTTCAAGGCTGATAAATACATTATTTTTAATTCCCATGTGTTTTACACATGGTTGTTACTGAATTGTAGGGGTAAATAGGGCAAACAAGCAAACAACACAAAATTATCAACACATTTAAAATATAACGAAGATACGAAAAGTGTCATAAAACCAACACAAAAGTGAATCTCTTGCCATTTCAGCCTGTTGTTTCAGATTTTTAGGCACGTTTTCTTTTACTGTTGAAATATTCATCTCAAACTCACCACGGTCGTCGCCTAACAATGCGCGATCACCCAACATTCAATCGTGGAGACGTGTATGACCCAAGCGCTATTGCCAGTTCGTATTTTATGGTATTGAATTTACTTGCAGAAAAATATACAATACCATTTTTGCTAGAAAAAATGAGACAATGTTAACAGTCGAACATGAAGCTCTGTATGTAACTAGTACATAATTGAACTTTATTGGACTGATTTACTATATCATGCTTGGATTTATCTTTTGTAATATGGTTTTATCCATGTTTTTTAATCAATACCTTGAGAAGTGTCTTGAAATTAATAGCCATAGTTTTCTGTTCAATCAAAATTGTCCAAAAAGCTGATAAAATTGAATATCTATTCGGAATAATTGATCCTTTAATTTTAAAATAGGGTACAGAATGCAGAATTTTAGAAGTTTGTATGCTCTCTGATATTATATTATCATTTTCAGTGCTTCCAGCAGTTCTACCAGTAGCGTTAGCGGAGGAAGTGTAAATGGAGAATCGTTTTACCTCCATAATCCAGAGGAAGTCATGTATAATAGGGTCAAAGACTTATTCGAGACTAAAACACAGAGACAATCTCTCTCTGCCCTAACTGGTGAGTTTCAATGAAATCTATGATATTATTATATTTCCACGAATATCACGCTGAGAATCATTGATATCGGTATTATTATGACTCTGTTCGTAAAAATCTAAGAGAAGTTCCGACAGGTAGCATTCTCAAAAATTCTACCATTTCCAATCTTTGTCTCTCTTTTCGATATGAGTATATAGTGAAAGTAATTTACATAAAAAATAGGCTTCCATCCAAGAACCCAGTCTTGTAATAACACAGAAGGAGAACTATATAAAATTCAATTTAAAGACAAGTAGCATCAAAACAAATGCACGCCGCACATAAGGCCGAATATCAATTTACGACGACAAAAATATGAAATATGATTTCATGTGATATTTTGACCAGAAAGGCTTATGAGGAGATAACTTAATGATTATCTTTTAGAAAAATATCTAATAAGGTTTAGTTGGGGTCAGGTGCTAATAGTATTCTCATAAAAACAAACAATTTCATTTGAATTATTTCTGTATTTTGAATTAGTGAGATAAGTACATACAATTTTGTTTGAAATATTATTCTATATCTGCATTATCACCTTTATCATCACCATCAGACTGATCACAATTTCCTCCATCATCACCAGCACAGAAAGTAGTCATTCTTAGCATGCTTAATACAACTTCATCGAATTTTGTTTTTTTTTTCGTTTTTTTTTTCGCTTATTTGTCACAGTAGGGTTCGAGGATACCGGCAACCAGCATTAGTGGTGTTGATTCTTGAAGTTTTTCTGTAGTGATATTGTGTTAATATTTTATAGTCTTTATGACCTGCCTCAATAACATTTTCTGACAGTTGGCCTACTGTAAATATTTTATAATATCATTCCATGTATTAACAGTTTGTGAAGATTGGCACTCATTTTTACCAACCTTAAAATGAAATATGCATTTGTGCTGTTTCAAAGCAATATTTTTTAATTTCAATTTTTTAATTCTTCATCGATTCCAGTTATTTGGGAAACGAGCAACAGATTCTTGAAAAAATGTCGTGCTGTGTTACCGTCATTGCTATTACCTCCACCATGCTTTGGATGATCAACAACAAGGCTCATTTCTTTACTTTTTCTTTTGCATATTCACCTGTTGCTTGTCGGTTTTAATTCCAATTTATATACTATAGGCAATAAATACTCATAGCATCTAAGATGTGCAAGTAGTATAGAAATAATAATATTTAAAGGTAATTCCAATTCCAATTCCAAAATTCACCCACACCTTATTCGATAGAGATTTTGATGCCCGCTTAGATTTTTCATTTTGGTTCCAAGGCATGATTGAGGAATGCCAAAATTTTCGTAAAAAATTTTAATTACTGATTAGGCGACTTTTACATCAAACGGTACTATCAGTTCCCAGAACTGTAGATTGTGGGCTGATGAGAACCCAAATTGGACGATAAAGGAAAAAAGTCAATTTTCCTTCATAAGTAATGTTTGGTGCGGCATATTAGATATGCAGATCGTTGGTCCTTACTTTTTCAGGGGCAACCAGTAATTCACGAAATTAGTTAAGAGTTTTTAAATAACGAGTTTTTGATTTCTTGATTGATTTCTACAATAAAACGCAGCGTCAATACCTTGAAGTCATAAATGGATAGGACGATATTAAAAAAACCCGTGTTCTGCAAGATCCCCAGATTTAACGCCCTTGGATTCATTTATATGCGGCTACCTTGAAAGTGAGGTTTATAAACATCGGTCATTTCATAATATCGGCCATTTAGAAGAAGTAACACGACAATGTATTAATAACATTACACCACAAATGCTGCGAAATGTGTCCAGAGAAATGAAATCCCGAACAACTACATGTATTTAACGTCAGGGTAGACATGTCGAGTAATGGACAATTACAAAGTTTCGAGTATGTATTAAATTGTTTGTTTTATAATTATTATAGCTTCTAATTTTATTATAAACTTTAAAATTTGTTAGTTCTTGTTATGTCAAAAATTAAATCAATTTTTTGTTCAAATGAAAGAACAAATTAAAATTGTGTTGATACATTATACTTTATTGATAATAAACAGTATCGGGATTATAATGTCCTGAAGAAATTTCAGTGACCTCTTATGAAGCAGCTGAACACATGGAAACTTCACAGATTTTCTATTTTCTCCGAATAAAATAGAAAAAGCTTGCGAATCTTTACAAAATATCATTTAAAATATTACTGTTGGCCTCACTAATAAGTTTCTTTGTCAGAAATGTATTTTTTATACCAAAAAATGTATTTAAATTTATGGTCATTGTACAAAATATTTCAAACTCGTTAACAAAATCTACCTGTTATTTTGAACCTATGTGGCCCATTAAATAATAAATGATTAGTATTTAACACTTTCATTAGTTGTTGTACGAATTCAAAGCAGATTTGCTTGAGCCAGAAATTTTATGTGGATATTACTTTCGACTACTGTACAAAAAATGTCTTGCAGTTGTTCACCATACATGAATGCCTCTGCCCAGACACACACCACACCACTGTCCTACTGATAGATTATATTATGTATACCCCAAACCCGATATAAAGTACAATCTGTAGTGATTTATGGTAATTTATGCTATAAGCGGTCAGCGAAGTCATTGACTGGTTTTTACGCAGGAATAGTTTTCATTCAATTTGGTCTACTATATACTTCATACAGGATATTATATTCATTTATTTTTCCAGTTTCCTTCATAATTCAACATTATAATATGTATGATTTTGAACTAACCCTATATTTTGAGTCGAAGATGAATTATTCAACTGAGAATGAACCAACAGCAACAATCAAAATTCCAATATTAGATTCAGCGAACAATGAGTTTTTCGAAGCACGAAGATCTAGGAAACTAATTCCATCGTTTCCCTTATCACATAAACTGCCATTGAAGGTGCCATTTAAATTTGTACCGAACAGACAAACAAACAGACAGGCAAGAAAGCGAGTCAATATTGCATTGTCATCCAGTTCTGAGCTGTCTTTAGTTTCATGTCTCTAACTCATCGGTAAGTTAGTTTAAAATCGATTGCAGAATGTGTACCGAACAAACAAACAAATAGACAGATAAGAAAGCAAGTTGATAAAAACGTAACAAAAACCATTAGTTTTCTCCGAATGGCAGTCGAGAGCTCTTCATTTCTAGAAAGAATCGTAAGAAATTGGCTGTTGGAAATTAGCTGGTTACTTCATGCAGGTGTAGCAGTTTATATTGCGAAGGAATTTTTCATTAAGTCAGATATTTAGGATCACAATTTTATTTGAACTCTATTTTCAATCTTTCAGAGACAATAATAATATAATACACTACAATATGTGTGTTAATAATATATCGAAGAAAAATTACCTATAGATAATATTCCGAAACACTTTGATATGATTTTATTTTATTATTATTTTCTTCAAGATTGAAATTATCTGAATTCCGTGAACCTAGCAATGAAAAAAAAAAATTCCTCTTAATTATCTGCTCTTTCTCATTCTCAACGAAATGAATTAGACCCAAACGTAATAAATCCATGACGTTTAAAAATAACTCAAGTATTTATGCCAAGAGGCATCACAATGGCCAGCAAACGGTCATAAATCTGGAGTATCTTATAATGAATATTTTATTAGTCTGTTTTCACCACACTACTTATTCTGGGCTGAATTATACATTTTTTAAATATATTGCACCTTATTTGAATGGCATTGTTTCCCAGAATTCTTCAATAATCGGTCCGTTTGAGGCTACCCCCATTATTATTTACTCACGGCGTATTGGAATGTCACAATAGTACACTTTCATTGAGTGATGGTGAGCTTAGGTTAGGTTTCAAGTGAGTGGGGCTCTCACGGCCTTCCACTGCGACCCGTGAGGATCTATTGTGGCTCTCACCAATTCATATTTCACCAACTAAGTCCAGCTTCTTTACGAAGCCGATAAGTTTACCTGGTGAATGATTCTTCACGTCGGATGGCAAGAGTGAGGCTCTGCCAAACATCGAAAACCTTATTCTGTCCGCAGCGGGGCAGGCTCTGCTGTTTCGTCATCTTCAAGACGGCATGCCGGATTTTCCGTCAGTGCTAGTCTGGACATATGGTAATTCAGTCGAGATTGACCACTGAACAGTCCTATTAGACAACGTTAGTCCTCCCTACTGGAGTCTAACAATTGTTTGGTCAAGTTTTTCGAAGGATTTATAAATGCCTTTGAATGGACCAATCCTGATACTTTCCTTGGAGTCCAGGTATTTGTTCGGCAAAACTTGGGGGAAATGCCAAGTGCGGGATCTGGTCCCCCTCTTTCCTCCAATCTCGTGGATTTCCGCCTGGAATACGGTTGCGTAGAATCCTAGTCAGGTTGAGATCTCTGTCCTGGTCCACTCTATACACCCGCATCACTGCCGGAGGGTGTTTTCAAACCATCTGTAAACCAACAGTTGTCTGCTACCAGTAGTTCCTCCTTTCGAAGGACCCATTCGCCTCTATCTGGAATTGGGACGCTAAATTGCAGGTCATAGTGGACTGTCGGAGGCATTATATCGGAGGTCATTTCCAGAACACTGTGCCTATCGATGTTGGCCAGCTACACTCCGTATAAGCCTATTGTATGCATCTAGCTATATGCACGATTCTGTATGTTGTCACTCTCTCTAGAAATATATGGAGAGGAGGTAAATCTAGTGAGATTTCCATAGCGACGGTGGGTGCTGATAGCTCCAGTGATTGCCAGAAAGGCCTGTCTCTGTATACTAGAGAGCTTTGCGATGACTCCATATGTGATCATCGGTCTAAAAATCATCACATATATCCAGTGGATTTGTTTGGAGCCTATGCCCCAAGATTTTCCACAAATCCTTCGACATGTCCATAAGGATAGTTTGGCTTCGTGTAGAACTTTTTCTAAGTGAGCGTTCCATGTGAGCTTTTTATACAGGAGGAGTCCTAGATATATGGCTTCCGCTGTAAGGCTTCCGATTGTAAGGAAGTGGAGTTGGGTCTTTTAGTTTCCTTTTCCTGTTAAGTGGCACTATTACAGTTTGGCTGGGATTGATAGACATATGGTTTCTCTGGCACCAACTGTGTACATCAGTCAACGATTTTTGGAGGATATTAGAAGCTACCACCCCCGACGTTGTCCTTGCCAAGATGACAAGATCATCAGCATATGCTTGAAGTTCTACACCTCTTCTTTCAAGGACATTAAGTAGCTTGTCCATCAGGAGAGACCACAGAAGGGGGGATAGTACCCCGCTTTGTGGGCAACCTCTGCAGTCCTTGAACCTAATGGACTCGTTTTGTAGAGATGTAGTAGCTGCTCTGTTTATGGGCATGGCGTAGTTCTAGCCGGTGATGGTTGGTTCTATGTTTTTTTCAGCCAGAGCTGAACCAATAGAATTTGGCAGTGCATTATCAAATACTCCTTCGATACCAAGAAATACGGCCACTGCAATCTTTTTGTTGTTCACGGATTGGGTGATTTTCTCAACGAGGTTATGCAATGCTAAATCTGTTGATTTGCCGGTTTGGTAAGCATACTGGTGGTTGTTCAGGGGGGAAATGTAAAGGGTCACCCGCCTGATGTATCCGTCCAGTACCCTCTCAAGTACTTTCAGAAGGAAATATGTTGAGCTAATTGGTCTGACGGACTGTGTGACCTACTTTTGGTATATATACCACCCTTGCTGCCAGCCAACTGGGTGATATGTAGTTCCACGCCAGACTAGCTCTATACAGTTTAGTGAGGATGGGTAAAAGTAATTCCAGTCCGTTTCTCTTTGAATGGTTGGAATGATTTGATTGCCCATTCAACAACCGGTGCTGTGATAACTTTCTTGGCGACCTCCCAGTCGTTGTTTTCAGGTCACCTGGCACCCTCAAAGATGGGAGGTTGATCGTTATTCAGAGACAGACTTCCAGGAAAGTGATTTTGTATCAAAAACTCTAACGTTTTTTTTCTAGAAGTTGTGAATGTTCCGTCTGGTCATTTTATCGACCCGATTTCAGTGGCCGGCTCTCTAGAGAGAATCTTGTGGATTCTTGTGCTGCGAGGTAGGTGATGGTAAATTGACCGATATGGCATGAATATCGAAGATACTTACGTCACGAGCTACCTTTTGTTCTTCAAGTTTTTTCTACTATCAAATATAATTATTATTACCATAGTTACGTATTCTACATCAGTCTCGCTAGAGTAAATTGATTAGAAACGTTTTACGAAAAAAAAAATTTGGGATGTGGACATTATAAATAATTGAATTACTTAGGTACAAAACGTTTTTGCACAAAAACATTGGGAACTTTCCAAAATTCATAAAAAAATAATGAAATACAAAATATTAATCCAAAAATGTTTTTTTGTACCTGGATGATTTGATTCAGTGATTTATACACCCAAAAAGTTCTTAAAATTTGTTTTTTATCATACAATGGAGATATTGAAAGGAAAACAATTCCTAATTTCAACGTACTCTCCAAAGAACTATAAGAATAATCTATTATTAATGTAAAAGTGTATTTGGATAGCTCAATTTTTTTGGCAAACACATATTTTCTTATGTATCCTAGAAGTAAGAACATAGATTTCAGGAGAGCCCAACATGTACCAGAAAATGACCCAAATCGTCTATAGCATTATTCCTCAATATAGAAAGATGAGGAAAGTTTTTGTTCATAATCCCGAAACCTCTGAAGGATTCTCGTTTGAATTTGTTTTTTATCATACAATGGAGATATTGAAAGAAAAACAATTGCTAATTTCAACGTACTCTCCAAAGAACTATGAGAATAATCTATTATTAATGTAAAAGTGTATTTGGATGGCTCGATTTTTTTGGCAATCACATATTTTCTTATGTATCCTAGAAGTAAGAAAATAGATTTCAGGAGAGCCCAACATGTACCAGAAAATGACCCAAATCGTCTATAGCATTATTCCTCAATATAGAAAGATGAGGAAAGTTTTTGTTCATAATCCCGAAACCTCTGAAGGATTCTCGTTTGAATTTGACAGGTATACTTGAAGGATAGATACTGTTGATAATATGCCGTCCACATTTTGTTAGAAGAGCCAGGAGTGGACTTTTATGTGATTGCATTTTTTTCGAATTTGGCAGTTTTCCCGTTACTCATGGAACGATTCGAGCAAAAATGATATTCCTCAAGACGTGAGAGAGAAGGACATTCTGAAAACTTTTGGATTAATTTAACCTATTTCTTGTGTCCAACTATTGTACATTGTTCAAATTCCATCAAAATTTGTACGAAAATTTTAGAAACCTTTCCTATATCTAATTTCCAAAAATGACGAAATTTCTTGTGAATTTTCTATAAAAATTATTTTTCCTCTGGAACGCATAGTTGGAGGCATTTTATATTGAGGCAACAGTATTATCATCTGGGTACATTTCTCAAAATTTTCCTCGGAATTTTAAAATAACTTTATCCTCCTTTCGAATACGGAAATTTACGAAATGGAGATTTAAACAAAATATTGGTGGTTTCAAACATTTTTTTTTCTTGAAGGAGAGGAAATATTGCACAGGATAATTCCCGGTTAGACCAGGAGTGTCGTATTCTCACCGACTAAACCCCTCGTCTCTCACCTTTCACTGGAACCGCTTCTGCATCACCTCAGTGAGGGTGCTGTCCTATAACATCTACTCCCTGTCTCTGTCTTTCGTCCTTTTCTCTGTTTTCGATGATATGCCTATAGCCTTGTATCATTGTCTAAAGATACATAGTCAGTCAATCTCTATGCAAAAAGTATTGGATGCAATTTGCGATCGCCATCTATTAAACTTTCAGGGAAACTGTGAAAATTGTATTCCGTAAAGTGGCGGCACCACCGGATGGCAAACAAAACTGAACTTCTGTTTCATTTTAGAAAAAGAGAATCGGTAACAAAATATAATTCTTGCTAATAATCTTGAAATTATGAAAAGTTGTGTTCTCCAGTATCTCATATTTGACATGTGACGTGTACTTGACGGATAATAAATAAATCCTAATGATAAATTTGAATTCATGGGAGAATGGAGCAATTATTATCATCAGATGCAAATCTTCTGACTTCAATGAAAAATATATATAATTAAGACGAAATGTGCCTTTCAGTTGAGATATTTTTTAATTTCTATTAGTGATGAGGTTAAGTGGTTTTGAAAGGTCGATAGCCTTTTATTCAACTTTTTGTTTTCGTGCCCGGTTACAGAATTTGAATTAGTCGATAAAATAAAAAATATCAAGAACAAAAGCAGCACACAAGAATCGATGTACCTACCCACCACATATTGTAAAATTGTGCACATGTCAGTATTTTGACTTTCCTGGTCGAAGGATCCTGCTCAAACCTTAAGGAAAAGAGATCTATCTGGGAATTGTTTAGAGGAAGTCTTCCTGATTAAAAGTTACCATTACGCTAAAGTCCAATAACCAATAGTTTCGGAGATATTGGCCAATGATACTGAAAAATAAATATTTATATTTGGGTAAGAGTGTCGCATTTCTGTTCTGTTCACGGGACCTTTGCTATTGTGCTATGCAAGTTGTTCCATGTAGACAACCTCTATTTGAATATTTCAATATAGGTCATTTGAAAATATTTCTGGAGTAGGTGATTTATTTCGTAACTTTTAAGCTATATAAAATACACAACAGGTTTCTCCCTCCTTTATTGAAAGAGTACTTGAATAAATATACTCTTGTTACAGTTTAACCTATTGGAGACCTGTGGTACTATTGCGCTGGCTGATAAGAACCTTTAGAACGCTATGAAGAAAGTTAGACGGAGGGTACCGAATTTCAGATTCATGGTGCGCATATCCCAAGTACCATAATATGGATGCAATACGACTGCAATATCACAGATACTATTGATTATTGGACTTTAGCATAATGGTAGCTTTTAATCAGGACAAATTCTTCTGAGCAATATGAAAAATTCAGGCAATTCCCACATAGAGCACTTTCCCATAACGTTTGAGCAGGGTCCTTTGACGAGATAATTTTTCTAGGTGAACTGCTGTTGTAAAACCTCTTCCTAAAAAAGGCAATAAGCTAGATATATGAATTTTGAACCAATCAGTGAAGTATTTATCAAACATTTTTGAAATATCAATGACTAAACAATTAGTATCCCTTTTGGTTACTGAATGTTTTCCAATCTTTAGTATGATTATTTTAATAATTTTGTTCATTCCACCAAAAAAAAGGGAGATCTATCCTATGGGATTATCGTGAATTCATCTGAGGCCTTCGACTGTAAGGATAATATTTTATTAGGAAAACTTAATATGGAATTTGTGAAAATTCTTATGACAGGTTTGAGTCATATTTGAAAAAAAAAATCATAAGTAGAACTCGAAAAGAAACGATAGAAAGATCCGTTGCCTTGAGAAAGTCTATGGGAGTCCCATAGGGTAGTATTCTTGGTCTAATTTTGTTTATTATATTTATTAATATAAATAAAAATATTACAGATATAATATCATATAGACAAGCTTTGCACTAAACTCTCTAGAGTATCATATGCCATAAGAGTTATCAAAAAGTGTTGATCCTGAAATACCGATAACTGAGAATAGTCATTTGAGGCCGAAGTGAACAGAATTTTTCTATTGCAAAAAAATGCATAAGAGATTCCTGCAGAGATCTCCAAGTCATAGAAAGTACTGGCCATACTAGCAATCTATATTTTTGAATTAATTTCTTTTGAATCATCCAGATCATTTTGAAATACACCGTTTAACTCATATTTATGAAACAATATATTTTTTTATCTCATTCATAAGAAATCCCTATATGAATGGAGCACCGTCTACAGTAAGATAAAATTTTATCTTCCGGAAAATATAAGGAATATTGAAGTTTCAATCAGATTTCTGAAGTCTGTAAAATAATTATGTAATATGGAGCCCTATGATATCAAGCAATATTTTCTGACTTGTAGAAAATTTCAAATTTTATTTTTGTTTGTTGCATTGAGAAGTAATTTGAGAAAAATTTATTACTTCAAAATATTTTTAAAATGTGTGTTAATCTTTAAAATTATTCCTCGCACTATCCAATCACTTTGAATACAATAATTTACATGGTACTCTCACAGACATAGAGAAAAGTCATATGCAATTTTTTTATGTATAATATATTGAATTTTTGAAGATTGTAATGGAAACCTCACTATAGATTTTACATTTTGGGTTGTAGAAGTGATAAAATGATGGCAGAAAAATATCACCATATCGCAATTGATACAAAAGATGAATTGGATATTTTTTCATGTATGGTAGTTACAATTATGGATCCAATTTTTTTTTTATAGTTTCATTCAATTTTTGTACACTTGGTCTGTATCAACTTATTTTTATGCAATTTATAAAAACAGTTCTTGTTCTGAGCTACAAAAGATCTGGTTACACTTCTCACAGAAAAATTAGTTTTCTTGCTGCACTTCGAATTTGGACAGAATTTTTGAGGTCCGAGACTTCAGTAGCGGTAGGTGTTGCCTCTTCCTCGCACAATTTTCATGGCTCATTGGTGGTGGGGTAGAACGAAAAGATGATGCCAATGGAAGTGAAAAACCTCTTGTGTTTTTTTCTGGTATGCATTCTGAAAGAAATAGATTATTATGATAAAGCTCAATACATGGGATAAGGGAACAATTATTAGATGCAAATCTTTTTCCAAATATGGTGAAAAAATCTATAATGAAAGAAAATATATGCCAATTAGTTGAGATATTTTTGAATATTTATTAGTGAGTACTTGAATTCAAAAGTCATCAGACATATTTATTCCTCTATTAGTAAAAAAAGTAACAATACGTTTTCCAATTATTCCACCAAAACTACAAATTTACATAAATCATTTCTGCCATATCTATTTGAAAACAAATAAATCAAATGTAACATATTTGATAAATTGAAAATAATATGAGACTATCAGTACTACCCAGATGTTCAGAATGAAATAAAGAGAGATAAAACCATTTTAATCGACTCACAAAAGTAGGAGATTTATTCAATTTAGGTGAAAAATTGTAGTTTTTACCGTTTCACAAACATTAGCATTTTGAATTATAACTGGCTATATTTCTTAATAATTCGTTAATGTTGGTAAATTTATACATTCAATTTTGTTAACATCATTTTGCAGCTCTTCGCCTTTCTAAAATTTATATGAACCCCTGTCCACTAGATATGGACAAAAAAAATTCAAGATTCTTTATTAACTAACAGAACGGAAAGTGTACTAGACAGGTTGTGGGAATAAATAAATTCAGTAAATTTCTTATGCAAATAGCTCAATATTTAAACTTGCCTGATCCCCAAAAATATACTGGGCATTGTTTGCGTAGAACTTTCGCAATGCTATTAGTGGATGCAGGAGGTGATTTACTTCAATTTAAAAAGCATGGAGGCTGGTAGTAACGTTGCGGAGGGATATGTTGATCAATCAGTTAGCAGCAAAAATCAAATACAAACAAAAATTTTATAATCCATACAAAATTCAACCCTATCTGATTACGGCGCATCTTCATCTGGAGTGACATCAGTTAACATCATAACAGATGTGGCATCGTCTACCTCAATACATAAAAATCCTGATTGTAATACTCCTATAATTTTCAATAGTTGCTCAAATGTAACAATTAACCAATATTTAAATCATAAGTTTAGACATTTTAGACATAAAAATGGAAAAAAGTAATGTTTATCATTATGATAAAAAATATTGTATTACTTATATTGCCATTTCCACGGCAACGGCAAGTATGGCTTTGTTAAATATGCGAGATACAGCAAAATTTTAATAAATAATGAAATAAAAGTAAGTTATGATAAAAGATGGTGGAAAAATAAAAAAAGGCAGCCCGAAAGTGATCTCGTTGTCAGCCGGTATAGTATGAAGGCACAGTCAACTTGATTGAAGTAGTTTGGAGTACTGTAATTTTTTTCAAGATAAAAAGTGACTTTTTGTGTGGCATAGAGAATGATGAACGATCCATTGGGGAGTCTGCTAACTATGCAAACCACGCAAATACACCTTTATACTAGTATCACACAAATGCCTGTATGAAATGTTCCATACCTTGAACTATTGAGAATTTAAATTCTACAATCATCAACATTTCAGATGAACCTCCAGCAATCCTATTTTTTTGCTAAGAAAGTTACTTGAGATTTATCAAATCTTTTTCAATATGTAAATGCTTCTTGGAAGGCTTTAATATATTTCTACAATAATATTACTCATAATTGGAAAAGAGAGATATAATACCTGAGTGTAATATCCAACGTTTACATCTAGCGGTATCTTTCACTGGAAAATGGAATAGTCTCAACGAAGGATTATTCCGGGCTGAAAGCCCACAATTGTAGTAGGCACATTTATTCCCAGACATCTGAAACATACATGTATAAAATAGTCATTTACCTACAAATATTGGTAGGATAATATACACTACACTCAACAAGAAAAAGTATGAATGACCACTGGAAGGGAATCTTTATTGGAAGTTTCTTTTGCTTGGGCTGACACCAATAAAATTGTATTCTCAGAACTTAGGTTACACAGCAGATTTATTGGCAATAACTATTTGAAAATTCATTGATTTTGGGTCGTATCTCAAGAAGCCATTGGTTTGTCCAAGAGGTATCAACTTATTCAGAAAAAAAATGTTTTATAGCACAAGGCAATATTATCTGAGTATAAAGAGAACATCAGTGTTTGGAAACTCGATGAATATATAAGATTTTCAGTTATGCATTTTCGAGTAAATTCAACTCAAAATAGGTAGGCAATGGTCTTTTGAATCTATTGATTGTATTATCAGAAAGAATATATCCATTCTTCTACAACATAACCTCACTTTTCGTTATTACTATTTTTGTTACTAAACATATTAGTGGATATTAAATCATACTCAACTTCGCAATATAACTTCCTAAAGGGACTTAGGTACAGTAATTCCCCCAATATCTCAAATAAATGAATATTTCGTTCTTTTCCAATTTTTCTCACAAATGTAATTGTCTTATAAAAGTGTATACACACAAATGTTCACAGAAAACACAGAACGACGATCACTTAATAATACCACAAAAAATTATCAAATTTCACTATCCACGATTTCAAATGCAAATTTCAAATAAATTCAAATGGCATAGGAGATGGCGGAAAACACAAACAAAATATTGTTATTCCTTATTCCAGTTTAACCCCTCAAGGTCGGGTCGCTTGCCAATTGCCACTCCCACCTAAATTTCTTCCATCTCACTCGGATATATCATTTTTGGAGATCATTAGACTAACGCCATTTACGAATGAAATCCATTTGTATCCAAAAATTTTCCCGTTTGGTTGACTGACTATATATCTTTAGACAATGCTTGTATGCTGTTTTCCGCTCTTCCTCGCCTGAGATCAGGAAAGCCATCATGATGTCTGCTCCGAATGGTACGCCCATTTCTTCTTTCCATTTTTCACAAGTAAACAATGTGTGCTCCACATCGTCCTGTTCTCCGCAGTACGGACCGTCCTCAGATTTGCCCTCATGCGGGTGACATATGGCCTTTTGATCCACTCCTCTATATTTGGTATCAGCCTGTGTGTCCATCTTCCATGGGTGCCATTTACCCACTTCCTTTGCCATCTTGTCATCACATTCGTTCTTGCAGTGGATCATCCGACTACCCCTTTATACTTTTCCATTCTTTCTTGCATCAGGAGGTGAATAAAGGGCACCCCAGCTCTGCTGGGTCTGCTGATATGGTCCTTATAAACATTTTGCGTTGAATTCTGGCAAGTTTCGATACAAATTTCTGGTTTCTGGTCGCGGTATGCCAGAAAAAAAAAGAAATTTTGCGCAAACTTATTTTATTTTGACCCTTAGTAATGTAAACGTAAATGTTATGATTTTTGATGAAATATCACAGTCTCTCTCCCTGTCACATTGTCATACTTTGTGGACCACCCCCCTTTAAAGTGAGACGTTGTTCATGTATGGCTCCATTTTTTTTTTTAATAAAAACTTCGTAGATAAAAATTATTAAAATATTTAGGGGGTAGTTGTAATCGCTTGGGATTCCACTTTTATATTTACATATTGATCAACAAGATTTAGGTTAAGAATATCATTTCCATGACTCAATATATTGAATACAGGGAAACCATAACTATAACAATTTCTCTTAATCTTCCGCATATTTTTTACAGTTGATAGGACATACACTCAATTATTGTTATTTATACAGGAAAATATTCGCATCGTAGCCCATCTAGAATTTATAACATACTATCTATTGGAATGTTTTTGCAATATCTATTTGAATAAATACGGAAAACAATTGATCGATACGGTTTGTTACAGCTAATAGCTGATTTCCTTTATTCTTTAATTGTATGTGAAGCTTCACAAATCGATGTATCGTATGTGTGTTCGGACTGAAGCAGGATACGTTGTCGAATTCGACTGATTTTTTGTGTATGTAATGTGGTTCGACAATCAAAAGTGATCGCAGTATGTATGTATATACGTAAAATGTACCAATTTTCGTTTCAATGGAACTAGTTATATGAGTTGTTTTTTTTTATTAAGACGTGGAAGTTATTCACAACTAGTGGCTCAAGTGCAAACATCAGACCAAACTTATTACCAAGACGAATTTCAGTTAGATAAATCATAGGTATACATGGCAAAACATATAATCCTTATTAACTGTTTCAAAATGATCAAATAGATAATCAAGTTCTATCTGAAATGGTTGTACTTACTACAGGGAAATGTATTGGGACAACTATTATTCAATATTCACTAAAAACATCCACTGTTTACCTAAACTACTGAAAAATAAAATTATAGTTTAAAAAAATTTAAAAACACGCTTATGTAGCAAGGACTAAAGAGTTGAAAATAATAAGAATAAAGTCATTTACCAAAAAATTTTCTTCATATAAAAAAAGCGTGAGGTGTTTGATATCAGTTATTTCAATATCACTATGAAAAGTAAGTGTAGAGCACGAACAATCGAGATGAAGGAGACATCACCTGAAGATGGCAAATATAAGTTTGGCGTCGTGAAATCGAACCTTTTGAGGACCAAGAACACATAACGTGGGCAGAAACCCGAGAAACTATCTCAATATATTATACCCGCGAAAATCTACGAAGAATTCACGTTAGAATTGTTTTCGACGTGAATCATAGATATGGGTTTCTATCAAGACTAGCGGACCCGACAGACGTTGTCCTGTCCAAATTTCTATGTTCCTTAAAATGTTTTTTCAGAAAATTTTCCCGTTTTCCCGTCATCCCCTTATCCTGTCATCCCGTTTTTTCGTTATCATGTTATTCCCGTTATCCCGTTATCCCGCTATCCCGTTTTCCCGTTTTTTCGTTATCCCGTTTTCCTGTTATCCCGTTTTTTATTTATCCCGTTATTCCGTTTTCCCGTTATTTCCCTATCCTGTCATCCCGTTTTCCCGTTTTTTCGTTATCCCGTTATTCCCGTTATCCCATTTCCCTGAAAAAAAAAATACAAAATAGGGGTTGATCGCAGAAGGGTGAATTAAGAGTAATATGAATTAAGAGCAATCTAAAATTTTCATAACTATTTTATTTATGCACTGGTTTGATTATTCAGTCCGCAGTGCGTCCTTGTACAAGACCATCGTGTTAACATATGGTATTCCCGCAGTTTATTTTCATTTAATAAAAACTAGTTATCATATTTGGCTTGAAATTAGAAAGGAAGAAAACACTGAATTAAAATGGGGCCATTGAATGCATTGAGACTACTTCATTAGTTTTTATGTGACAAGCGAAAAAAATACGATTTTTTGCACTTAAATTTTTATAACAAATTCTGCAATGATAGTTGCGAGTAGAAAACATAACAGGATATAACTACGGACCGTCTTTCGTATTTTGGCACAGTCGGTTTCCTGGTAGTATTTTTGTTACGTGAAAATTTATATTGATTGGTCTAGCAGTGTTTATGTGTGTCTTGCCACAGAACAGGCCTACTTTGAACTTCTGGTATCACAATTTCCGCAGCACGTGATGCCACGTTGGCGTGGTGATGGCGACATTAATTGAATATCGCTCACAAATAAAAAAACGTTGAATTAAGAGCGCGCGCTTACTCGCTAAGCGATATATCGCTCATGTTTTGTTAGTATGGCCACTTCAATTTTAACTTGTTTGGATTAATTTTTCGTCGCTTTGTTGTCCACGATTTTTGCTCGCTGGCCGAACAGATATAATTTTCAAAACGCCGAGCGCCATTGCTATAACATCTAGATCAGGCCCAAGTCCACTTGTATTAATGTTAACATTAATACATTTGGCATTTCATTGAAACTTGTATCGGCGTTTAATTGAGAAGATGGATGCATTCATCATTAAATTGTGCATTTTAACAAAATTGTGAAAATAGGATGGACACAAAGAAGGTAGTGAATGCTGAATATATATCAAAACATAGTTGAATTATCTATATATAGGTAGGTATTACCTAAGTAGGTGTATTACTATACCTTAGAGTAATCGGTGATTTAAAAGAAAACTTGTTTCAAATTTATTGGTTCACTTTGTATGCAAGGTGAATATTTGTATATTTGCTCTATTTCCATCTCAGAACCAGTAAAGATCCGTGGCAAAACCCGCTATAAGAAAGTGAAGAATATAAAATGAATACTCAACAATGTGCATCCATAGAGGACGATATGCCGATAGAAATATCAATTAACATTGAAGAACATTTCTCGAACATTTTTGCAATTGCTTGACATACAGTGCTTCTCAAAAGTCCCCTTCCCCCCCTCTTATTTCTGGAACGATTATACATAAACAAGTGAAATTTGGAATCTGAATATTAAAGGTTGTAAACTTCCCTACTAGTGATGATAGATGACGAAATTGTCAAAGATGACGTTACAAGGCCATTGTGACCAATAATTTTAAATGGAACCGTACGACAAGCGACACCTCTTTTAAAAGGTATCGAAAAAACCTATTCAATGATACTAATTTTGTTTGTGTTTATGGTAGTTTCAATGGCTCATGTGTAAACATTAAAATTTAAATTCCATTCAGTATGATATTCATTACAGATTTAAGAATCAGTATCTACTTGAAGAAATTGCTCGAAGTGACCTCCATTTACTTCCTGACAGTTAAATATCCTATTTTTAAACTCCTCTCGTACTTTTGCAAATGTGTCTGCGGAAACAGCCTCACATTCAGCAACAATGCGTTGTTTTAAAACGTCAATATTGTCAGGTTCAGTGTCGTAAACCTTCGAAGGTGTGAGGTCCGGTGATCGAGCTGGCCATTCCGTTGAACCTCGTCGTCCAATCCATCTACCACGATACTCCTCATCCAGATACCGTCTCACTACTCCGTAATAGTGTGGAGGAGCACCATCCTGTTGGAACGTTATTTCCAAATTGCCGAATTCATCTGGATTATCTTCCAAAATTTCAAGGATTAACGGTTCTATTGCGTTTTGCAACAGCTCCAGATAAACCTCACCAATTAAATTAGTTTTCAAAAAAAGAGGCCCAACGATGTGGTTTCCCAGAATACCTGCCCAAACATTCACCTTCTGGGGAAATTGGGTATGTGTTTCACGAAACAGGTGAGGATTTGCGTCACTCCAATACCTCACATTCTGTGTATTTACATTTCCATTTAGATAGAAAGTACTTTCGTCACTGAAACAAATTGTTTTGACATAGTCTGGCTGTTGGTTAATTTTAGTTTCCATATTTTCACAAAATTCTAGTCTTCGGTCTGGGTCGTCGTCTGAGAGTTGATGAACCATTTTTAATTTGTATGGATGAAATTTGTTTTTTTTTCAACACCCTGTGTACTGTACTTCGACTGACTTCACAGGTAGATGCAACGTGAGTTGTTGAAGAAGTAGGATTACCCATTACTTCTGCCAGTATATCAATTTTTTTCTCATCAGAAATTTGTGGTCTGCCAGATCGTTTCGCATCATTGATACTACCCGTTGTTTCAATCTTACGAAGAAGCTTCCTCAAATAAGTCCTCAAAACGGGGCGATCGGGAAACCTCTCGTTCTGCTGCATGAATATTTTGTCCAGTTTCACCAAGAATTAGGATCGCTGATACTTTATCACCTAAAGCACGTACCATATCGCTTCTTGAAGCACTTAAACGTTCGGCTCACAACAGTTTAACAAATTATTAAAATGTACAAAAATATTAAAAGTACCAAAAGCTGCTAAAACAGTTGAACGTTCGATCAACAATACACAAATTATTAAATGTACAAAAACTTGGACAATTACAAAAACGTCGAATTAGGGAGACTAACAAAAACGTCAGCTTATTTGACAACTATTCAGAGGCGGAGCTTGAATTTGGAATTTTAGTATTAACTGATTCAATTAATCACAGCTTTGCGTTTTTCAAAAGCGAGTTGCCAAAACTGCCATAAACACAAACAAAATTAGTATCATTGAATAGGTTTTTTCGATACCTTTTAAAAGAAAGAAAGAAAAAATCGCTTGCCGTAGGGTTCCATTTAAAATTCTTGGTCACAATAGCCTTGTGACGTCACCTTTGACGAGTTCATCATCTATCATCACTAGTAGGGAAGTTTACAACCTTTAATATTCAGTTTCCAAATTCCACTTGTTTATGTATAATCGTTCCAAAAATAAGAAGGGGGGAGGGGACTTTTGACAAGCACTGTACATTATTTATTATAGTATATTATCAATAACTTTCTATAACGCTATTATTATGAAATTGAATGGCCCCATTTTAATTCAGTGTCTTTCTTCCGTTTTAATTTTGAGCCAAATATGATAGCCAAGTTGATGGAATGAAAATAAACTAGCAACAGTGCCATCTGCCAGAGATGCGCTGCGGACTGAATAATCAAACCAGTGGGCCAAACCATGGTATGTTAATATTTATGAAAATCTTAGATTGCTCCAATAAAAATATTTTTAATTTTTCTTTGTGTCTCACACACAAGCCTATTTGCTTGTTATGGAATTAATAGGTGTAAACTATACCTTTGATAGCCTTTAGTAGATATTTAGTTTTTTTTACAAAATACTTTTTTTTCACAAAAAAATATGAGCGACAATTTTTTTATTGTGGTTATAAATTAGTGATAAATTATGGATTATTCGTTTTATTTTCATAATTAGATAGATAGGAAGTGGTTCTGCTAGCTTCATATGAACCTAGCAGAACCATATATTTTTTTTTTTTCAAAAGATGAGCGATACATTTTTTGTTTAAAAGATTTTTTTTCAAAGAGAGGACAAATTTATAATTGTGGTAATAAATCAGCGACAAATTATGGAATAATTGGAAATTCAAAATTCACAAATGGTTCTGCTAGGTTTATGGGGTCGAGTATCGGGCCGATCTATTTGGTCGGGAGGTCCGCGCCACCGGACAATCCGATATCTAGAACGCAATTATTTTCGGCCGACGAGCCTACACACGTCACGAATTCGAGTCCCAACGTCGAACCCCCGATATCGGGTCCGATACATTGCAAAGTCTGTAGGCTCCTTTAGGTGGAAAGTTTTAAAATGTATTTCGTAAACACGATGTTCTGCTCCGAACGTAAACAATGCAAGGCCGATTAATTCATGAAGGTGTGCAAGTCATCGAAATAATTCAACCACGATAAAACAATTTTTGATGAAAATATGTCGTCGATTTCAATTGAATTCACTGTCTTCTACCAGAAAAAATAAGTGTGTATTATGTTAACTATATGGAAACTATACAATTTATACAAATCTATGGAAAAATACAATTAAAAACCTTGCATCCAACTAGTATTTTGCCAAAGGTTTCATCACAAAAAATGGAGAGACAACAAAAAAGTGTCTAAACCGAAATTGGAAATCATTGTTGGATATACAGTGCTTCTCAAAAGTCCCCTCCCCCCTCTTATTTTTGGAACGATTATACATAAACAAGTGAAATTTGGAAACTGAATATAAAAGGTTGTAAACTTCCCTACTAGTGATGATAGATGACGAAATCGTCAAAGATGACGTCACATGGCCATTGTGACCAATAATTTTGAATGGAACCCTACGGCAAGCGACAGCTCTTTTAAAAGGTATCGAAAAAACCTATTCAATGATACTAATATTGTTTGTGTTTATGGCAGTTTTGGCAAATTCCAAATTCAAGCTCCGCCTCTGGATAGTTGTCGAATAAGCTGACGTGTTTTAGTTAGTCTCCCTAATTCGACGTTTTTGTAATTGTCCAAGTTTTTGTACATTTAATAATTTGTGTATTGTTGATCGAACGTTTAACTGTTTTAGCAGCTTTTGGTACTTTTAATATTTTTTTACATTTTAATAATTTGTTAAACTGTTGTGAGCCGAACGTTTGAGTGCTTCAAGAAGCGAAATGGTACGTGCTTTAGGTGATAAAGTAGCAGCGATCCTAATTCTTGGTGAAACTGGACAAAATATTCATGCAACAGAACGCATTTTTAATGAGAGGTTTCCCGATCGCCGCGTTTCGAGGACTTATTTAAGGGAGCTTCTTCGTAAGTTTGAAACAACGGGTAGTATTAATGATGCGAAACGATCTGGCAGACCACAAATTTCTGATGACAAAAAAATTGATATACTGGCAGAAGTAATAGTTAATCCTACTTCTTCAACAACTCACGTTGCATCTACCTGTAAAGTCAGTCGAAGTACAGTACACAGGGTGTTGAAAAAAAACAAATTTCATCCATACAAATTAAGAATGGTTCATCAACTCTCAGACGACGACCCAGACCGAAGACTAGAATTTTGTGAAAATATGGAAACTAAAATTAACCAACAGACTATGTCAAAACAATTTGTTTTAGTGACAAAAGTACTTTCTATCTAAATGGAAATGTAAATACACAGAACGTAAGGTATTGGAGTGACGCAAATCCTCACCTGTTTCGTGAAACACATACCCAATTTCCCCAGAAGGTGAATGTTTGGGCAGGTATCCTGGGAAACCACATCGTTGGGCCTCTTTTTTCAAATACTAATTCAACTGGTGATGTTTATGTGGAGCTGTTGCAAAACGCAATAGAACCGTTAATCCTTGAAATTTTGGAAGATAATCCAGATTAATTCGGCAATTTGGAAATAACATTCCAACAGGATGGTGCTCCTCCACACTATTACGGTGCAGTAAGACGGTATTTGGATGAGGAGTATCGTGGTAGATGGATTGGACGACGAGGTTCAACGGAATGGCCAGCTCGATCACCGGACCTCACACCTTGGGTTTTTTTTCTGTGGGGGTATCTTAAATCGAAGGTTTACGCCACTGAACTTGACAATATTGACGTTTTAAAACAACGTATTGTTGCAGAATGTGAAGCTGTTTCCGCAGACACATCTGCAAAAGTACGAGAAGAGTTTAAAAATAGGATATTTCACTGTCAGGAAGTAAATGGAGGTCAATTCGAGTAATTTCTTCAGGTAGATACTGATTCTTAAATCTGTAATTAATATCATACTGAATGGAATTTGAATTTTAATGTTTACTAATGAGCCATTAAAACTGCCATAAACAAAAACAAAATTGGTATCATTGAATAGGTTTTTTTGATACCTTTTAAAAGAGGTGTCGCTTGCCGTAGGGTTCCATTTAAAATTATTGGTCACAATGGCCTTGTGGTTTCTCAAAGATCTTCATGGCACATTCACATTGATTTTATTCAAGATAGCCGGACTATAATTTTTTTCATTCAGTATTTTATGCAGATTCAGTACATCGTTCATCACTCTTCGATTTTCCAAAGATAATATTTTGTAATCATCACAAATAGAAGCAACAGATGTGGGGGTGTGTAATTTGAAGGATAAGTATTTCAGGACTTTATTTTGAACATTTTCTTTCAATATTAACATTATACTGGGGGTTCCAAATAGAAGTGCCAAAGTTGAGCTTGCTGAAATCGAATGCATAATAAAGGGCTAATATGGCCTGAGGGTTAGATATCAATTTTGTTTGTCTTGTCATGTAACCTAACATCTTGAGAGAATTATTTATTACATTATTGATATGCATGTCAAATATGAATTTGCTGTCATATGTGACTCCTAAATGTCTTACTTGGCTGCATCGTTTCAATCCAACTCCATTTAGGGTATAATGACCGTTAGCGTATAGTGAACGTTTGTCAGAATTCACAAATAAATTGTTTTCGTTACAGTAAGTTTCTAACCTATCAATTCAATATCGAGATTATTCAAGATTGATTGGGTTTTATTGAATAAGACTGGTTAAGTATTTTGAGCATCAATAATTGAGGAGTTAATAATTGCCCATTCATTTATATTTTCCAAGTCCGTGTTCATGAGCTAGTAGCATTTTCATGATAATTTTCCTGAAAATATATACACTCAAATCGTGAGCCTTCATGTGGAGTTTACCATTTTGTAATATTTTGGTGATATTAGTCATACAAATTAGCCGAGAGAAGACCAAGTATTGACCCTTGCGGTACACCTGATTTAATAGGTTTCAGATTGGATCTATCAAATTACCATCACGATCAGTTAACTGTACTAACTGATTTCTTCCAAATAAATATTCAGTGAACCAGTTAACGACGGTTACATCAAAATTGTAGTGGTACAGTTAAGAAAGTTATAGTTCGAAAGTAATAGAGTCAAACGCTTTGAACATGTCTATGAGCTGAGCATTCACCCTGGTCTTGGGCCCCGACTATATCGTCTGAGATCTTCAGAAAGACAGTTGTACAACTGTAGCCTTTCCTAAATCCAGATTGTATGATATTATTAGCATTTTGATATGAAGTATGAGTGGAAGTTCCATGACTTGGACACTATTCCCTCTCTTAGACAAGTTAATCAAGTGTGTTAAAGGGTCATGATAGTAGGGTGAGCAAAGATTTAACAGTGTTAAGATGATTTCATCTAATCCGGTTGCATTAGATTTGATAGAGTGCCTCATGGACTTTTTCGCGTGTGATGAGAGTAAATTGAAAGGAGTTATTTGGGATATCTTGTACAAGAATATATTTTTCAATAGTATCAGAAGAGAGGTACGCAGTTAATGAAATAGTTATCTATTATATTAGTATCGCCAATCTTCATGAACTGTTTGTATAAATTGACGTATATATTTCAAGACATGCAATACAAAAAAACTTTATCATATTCCTTCTATCGAAGTCTGATTTGTCCTATTCATGTGAAACATTTATTTGAGTTAATTATTATTGAAGCTTCATGATGATTTGATTTTGTCATCAAAGCTATTGTTCAAATTTGGATATTTCAGTGGACTGTATATATTCAACACAATTAAAAATCCAATCCACTGAAATAGCCATTGAAAAAAGCAATCATTGGGAGCACAGATCAGATCTCAATCAAGAATTATATTTTTCATCAATTGCGGATAAATATTGTTGAATTTGGAGAAAAATATATTTATTTCTTTTACAGTGAAAGTTGAAGTACACTCCAGTAGCAGTGGAGCTGGGTCAGACGAGAACCTATCATCATCAGACATATCAGAGCGTTCAGGAGACCACGAGAATGACTACGAGGACATCTATCTGATCCGTGAAGACAATAGCAAGGGAGCTGTCGATAAAAATAACAACCGTTCGAGGTCACGAGATTCTGGATCGCACAGTAGATCTGGATCGGTTAGCTCTTCGAATTCTGGATGCCAAGTAGTGATCAAACAAGATAGTAATGATATCCATCAGGATAACAAGAGTGCTGTTCTGAAAAATGAGTCGCCAAAGCCGCAGATATACGAAAAAGTTGGAAGGAAAATCAGCAAACAGGAAAATACTGATGTAAGTTCTTTTTTCCAGGCTCACAATCGAAAGTCCAATTTGCGTACAGTTACTAGTGTTGAGTATCAAGTATATGTACCTATTGCCTCAGACATTAGATTCAAATGAAGTATATTCGATCGATAATTAACTTAACTCATGGTTAGGATACGTACCACTAGCCCCTTCCCTGTTAAAACATGAACATCTTCAGTGCAATTTTTATTTTAGAGATAGTATGCGAGATAGGTGTGAGAAACGGTCATACTAAGACTACTATTTATATTTTATATAAATTCAATACTTCAATAGAATCTGAATAGTTACTTGGGATTTACTTTGCCTAAAGCACAATTTATACTATTCATTCCACTTAATGATTTCCAATTGGGTTCACATAACCTCGACATGTGTTACTGAATGACAATCTAGAATTTACATTTTGTATACGCAGAGCAGGTAATAGTAATGGTAGGTATGGAATGATTGAATATAACCAGGATTTTATACCATTATCTTCCTACAACCTTCAATAAAAAAAATTAACAAACAAGAATCATTTTACAATAATCCCCTTATCGAGAAAATAGTTGGACTTTTATTATTATTAATTCCCATTTTTCTTCAAGGCAGGAGTATTTGGTGCCGGTAACATATATGTAATACGAGACAGAAGTCAGTAACATATCAGTAGCCGAAACGGGAAACATGAATACCCCACATCTGATTTTATGAACATCCAGTTCATATTTTGAAAGAAATCAGTATATCAGTAGCCATTTCATTGAAAATTAAAAACTTTTTTTGCGGCATCAACAAGATTATTAGCCAAATACCTAATTAGGTATTTTCATGTTTTATCAAAAATGTTCGTTACTTAGAATTTCTCTATCGTCACTCAGGATCTCCTTCATTGTTCCAGCTATGTTGTTGCCTTCTGGTTACTTTGTATTCCGGGCATTCTATAAGCATGTGTTGGGCTGTAAGAGGAGTTTAGCATATAACACATATGGGTTGTTGCTCTCCTAGGAGCAGGTACAGTGAGGTCATTTTTGTGTGGCCAATTCTGAGGCGTGTGAGAACAACTTGTTCTCTTCTCAATTCCAAAGATGACATTTGTTTTTTTATTGTTGATTTCAAACTTTTCAGTTTAGCTTCGGTTCCACTCCAAAGTTTCTGCCAGTCTGTGTCTTCTTTGGACTTATTGTATTTTTTCAGATCTTCTGGGTGGACATGTACGCCTCCATGGCATCCATTTTTAACCGACGAAACCAAAAAGGAGGAGGTTCTCTAGTCGACGCGTATATTTTTTTTTATGTATGACCACGCATAACTTTTTATTGAGACGTCCGATTCCGATAATTTTATTAACAGTGGATAGGGTGTACTTCGAAGGTGGTCCCATTTGAATTTAAAAGATGAAATCCACCCCTAAGGGTAGCAAAATGAAGGGTAATCACTCAACCTCTGAATTCTGGTCCGTTAACCGATTCTATCAGGCATAACTTTGTACTGGGGTCTTCGATTTGGATGATTATTTTTTTACCTTATATTTGGATTTCGGATAAAATCATCCACCCTTACGGATAGCAAAATAGGAGATAATTGATTTTTCACTTGTGAACATTGGCACACACATACGTAGTTGACAATGACAGATCGCTACTGACATTATCTTTGTTCCACATCCGTCAAAATCATTATATTCTATGAGAGGATGGAATTATATATATATACAAAGTAATGAAATAAACTAACCAGAACAACAATAAAAATTCATATTACAACAAATAGTAAAAGTAGATAATCATATTATTTAACTGGTAATAGTTGAAGTGAGGTGGGTAAATATTTTGGAAGTAATCAAAAAACAAGTAGGTAGTATTAAGTAGATTTTAGCCACAAAAAATTGAAAAATAAAAACTTTTTAACAAAAAATTAAACCGACGAAATACGGAACTGAAAAGTAAAAAATAAAATAAACCTTCTTAGTCTCAATGACTAAGCTCCTAAACTGATGTAAGTAACTGATTTTGAGTCGACGCCAAACAAACAATCAACGAAGATCATTAAATTACTTCAAAAAAATTATCAGAATGTCACCGCGTTTGTTTGGCGCCGACTCAAAATTAGTTACTCACTTCAGGAGCTTAGGTACTGAGACTAAGGAGGTTTATTTCATTTTTTACTTCTCAGTTCCGTATTTCGTCGGTTTAATTTTTTGTTAAAAAGTTTTTATGTAGGAAAATTATCGAAATAAATATTTTGTGGCGTCTGATTTTGCAGTTTCAAAAATAATTCCAGACCTATAGAAGAAATTCAATATCATAGACAATTGAGATGAAGTTGAAAGGTTCAATACAAATGTAGGTATAGCATGGAAATTATCTTTATAAAAAATAAATATTAAACAAAAGTATGGAGGTTTTTTCATGTTTTGTATTTCAATATGTATTGGGGTTCCTAACCAACTTTAAAAATTCCTATGTTAGCATTCAAAAGAAATGAGTGTATTGATGTTGAAAAATGAAGAAAAACTAAAATTGTTAAAATAGTTAGTCTGCATAAAAATTATTGTGTCAAAAGTTTGACCATGAATTATTATTACTTACATGATATTGTTCAATCCTCCATAGCATACTTTCATGAAAATGTTCCGTTACGAGGGGAATACAAAAAGTATTTTTTTATAAAATCTCAATTATATCAGCAGATTGTGGATAGGAAGTATGATTGTGATATATTATTTCAAAGGTAATTCTATACCGAATTGTAATTTTCGAAAAAAATGTATACTTTCCATTTGAAATATAAAAATTGGATGCGCTTCCGGTCAAATCGGAAGAGTCATATTTGGTTTGATACTTGATGAATTGTACATTCATAACATCAAATCGAAGTACCCTATTTGAAATATCCATATAAAATAACAACGAAGATACAGGGGGGTAAATTGGTTACGGTTAACCCGGTATATCCTACTTATATCTTGAGAGATTTAGCTTATGAAACTTGCGCATTTTGTCAAAACTTTTAAAATAACGTTTATTTTTCATTTTTGAAAGCAGTCCTTACCCTACTCGCAAATGTTTTTGGTTCTTCAACAAAATTATTTGGGCTTAGTTGTAGCCAATCAATTGTTTCTACTTTTTTTCGTCAGACGTATGGTGCTTACGCTTCAAAATTATGCAAATTAACCGTTCGGTAGCTTTTAGAAAAATAAACTTAGGAACTAACTTTCGATATGGCGTATCTTTGAGGTCATTTGGGGATTGAATTAGCATATCTCGAGGATGATATAAGGATGTCGGATTTGACCACTGAATACCGCTTTTCAGATCAGTGTGAGCCGCCCTATCGCAGTGGTTATGATTTCTCCTTGCCTTGTTTCTAAATGCTATGTTACCGGTTATATTTGGATGGCGAATTCAATTTGATTTTTTGCTGACTCGGATATATGAAGCTCTAGAAATTTATGTCTGAACCTCATTCCTGATCATAGGGAAAAAGAAAAGTTGAAAAATGTATAGATACAAATTATATTCAGGGTCAGAATATTTCACAGGTCTCTGGAACACCTCCCGCAAAAGTGAGTCCCGAAGAAGAACCAGAAAAGACTAAACTCGGTCCTCGGCACTCGCTTCCTCCCAAAACCAACACAGTTACCAGCAATTCCAAAATTTTGAAAAGAGTGACTTCCATACCGGCCGGTAGTTCTCCCCCACCCCCGCCACCGCCTTTGCCGTTCAAGAGTTTGATTCAAGATATTCAAGACGACGAGCCACGAGGAGCGGAAGTTGTCGAAGTTGTCGAGGAGCCGACTCTGAGGCCATCGGACATTGTCAAGGGGATGTGTAGGAGTATGTCTGCTTTGTGTGAGTATCTCTTTAAAAAACTATGAATAGAATAGAATAGAATTTATTTCCCCGTATCCATTATTGCGATTACATAGTTCTCAAAGATATCACATATATGAATATAAACAATGGAAAAAGCCCTGGTCGGGCGTAGGGAACAAAAATCAATATAACATGAAATCAACATATCTCAACAAATTTAACAAAAAAAAACTACTATTAACACATAACATTTACAAATAGAATTAGATAATTGAATTTCACTTAAAGGAATAATAAGAAGGAAAATATAAAATTGTATAGTACATAGATGAATAGGAGTAGGAATAAAAAAAAATTAAAATCTGCATGTGTGTAGTACTAATTCGACAATTCTTCCAAAGGGAGTGTAAAATTCTGCAATGCCAACAAAACATCGCTTCAAAGAATAACTCATATATAATAATACTCCAAACATTAGTGTACTTCTTGATCTGATCATTCAATTAAGTGATTCATTTATTCATTTTAAAACGAAGTACCTCAAGGTAGTATTTTAGGTTTACTATTATTCACTGAACTATTTTCCTGATCACATTGTTATCTTTCATGGTGCTTCTACATGCATTAAATTGAAACAAACTCAAGAAAAATATGACGTTGGTTTGATAGAAACTTACTGACCATACATTTTGATAAAGCATAAGAGAAGAGAGATTTATTGACTACGTTTAGATGTTATTATACATTGGTAGCAGGTCACTCTGGTAAAAGTAGAAGTGCATGACTAGGTCATACAACAAATTGACAACAAATGAATAAAAAAAACAAAAAAATAAAAATAAAATAAAAAGATTCACTCAAAACAAAGTCATTGTAAACGTACAGAGGTAGATATAATATATTTGATATAACAAAATTAACATGACGAACACATTGAAAACCTAGAGATGGGGAGTTCATCACAGATCATCATTGCTAAATTGATGGGTTAAAAAGTCACTTTCCGAGTAAAAACGCTTCGTCAGTAGACAAGATTTCACTACCCGTTTGAAATATTGAAAGTTCATATTTTTTATTTCGAGAGGTGATTCATTGTATAGACTTATATTCAATGAATTTTTCTGTGTGGTGTATTCCAAGCAGAGTCGCCTATATGTAAGCGGTGGGAAGAGGAATGATCTTGAGATTAATAAATAGAGCATGGCAGTGGCCCCTGTAATCCGCCCCTGATATTATTCGAATTACACTTTTTTGTAAATGAAAAATCTTTTTTGAATGGGTAGAATTTCACCACAAGACAATTATATATGTCATATGACAGTGAAACATCCCGAAATAGTTGGATCTGAGAGTATCTGCACCAACAAGGTTTTTCAATCTGCGAATTAAGAACATAACACTTGACAATTTATTCGATAGTTTATCCACATGACACATCCAATTAAGTTTGTCATCAATGGATATTCCAAGTAACTTGACACTTTCACCTCCAGGGTTTGATGATATAATGGTGAGTTATTGTTTCGCTCTATTAGAGTGGTGTCACCAGCAAAAAAGGTGCATTTTTTCGGTAAAATATGATAATATCATTGATATATAGAATGAATAGGGATGGACCCAAAACAGAACCTTGAGGAACACCATGAACGTTTTTCATTAGTACTGATTTAGTGCCTTCGACCAAAACGCACTGAGATCTCCCATGTAAACAAAACTTGAAAAATTCCAAAGAAAGTCCACGAATACCATAACAGAAAAGTTTCTCGAATAAAATATCAAGGGAAACACAATCGAAAGCTTTCGAAAAGTCACAAAGCGTTAACAAATTATATTATATTCCATTCACTTGTTTGCAGAATTAATTACCATTTTTTTTTGAAAATCATAGTGAAGTGTTTTTAGTTTACTTTTATGAAAAATATAAATAGAAATGAATCTATCAGCGATATATTATAAAAATTCTGAATATATATATATATATATATATATTCTTCAAAAGTTCATACAGAAGGTATCAGAGCATTGTCTGTACATCAATCCTAATACGTCTAACATGATGTTTTTTGGGCTAACTTTTTGCTAAGACGTCGACAATTTGAATATAAGGTTCAGAGGAACACTAACACCACCCTAATTCAAAACTGAACTTTTTAAGCTCTCATACTCTCCTACCAAGTATGTAGGATATACAACTCTCTGCCAGCAGAAATAAAAAAGCTCTCACTGGAAAATTTCAAATCCAGACTAAAGAAACATATCTTTTCCCATCAATGAATTAACATATGTCCTAGAACTCTTGTTTAATACCGAATATTTCATCCTAGGAAAGTTTCAAGAGCGATCAAATGATTTTCGACTTTTTTACTTAGTTTTATTCAATTCTGCTCCCCTCTCATCTTGTTTTGACAAATGCAGCACCAGTAGCGTTGAGTGGAAGAACAATTTAGTGGAGATTTCCAAATAAATTGAACTCCGCCCTATTCTTTCTTGATAAATGTATAGTGTATTAAATGTAGTGTAAACATCTGAAGGAATAAAATACGTTTTTTATTGTTATTATCATTATATATATACAGGGTGCGGCACCCCTTACGACACGGTCCCTGTAAACCAAACCATTAATTTTTTCGGTAATTTCCCCATTTCATTATATGTATATTGATTAAGGCTTCAGAAGGATATTATTTTGGAGTCTACAGGGTGGCTCAAAAAAGTGTGACATATCAAAGTTGTGTTTTTTTAAATGGAACACCCTGTATTCCGTCACACTTTTGAATAGGTCAGGAAAAAATATTATGATTTCATATGAGGTACTATGTACCTAACTATAACCGTTCTCGAGTTATTGATTTTTTTATGAAAATGCTAGGTACAATTGGAAACTAAATAACATCGAATGTATAGAAATCATCCCTTCGAATTCTGACCAAGCATAAAAGAGGTTTTGGGCTATTGACTTCGAAAAAACCCGTTTCTCAATATTATACAGAATGTTCAAAAATCATTGTAACTTTTTTATAATTTCGGACAAACATTACTTTGTTATGTCAAATAGAACACCCTGTATTTTTTGGTACGAACAATATAAAATTCAATTATCTTTCATTTCATATTGGGGTTCCCTATACCTAACCTAAATAGTTTTTCAGATATTCACTTTTTCAAATAGTAGTTCTTATTTCGATGCATTCTTTGAATCAAGATAGCTTTGAAACGACATTTATTTGATTTGCTCACAGAATTCTCATTGACAGTTGTGATACTTCACTTCATCGAAAATATTTACTGTTCACAACAAAATATGAAACACAAATGTATTTAATTCAAAGTAGGTGCTCGAAATGACGACCATCCTGTTGAATACGAAGAGCCACTCTCTCTATGAAGGACTTCTTAACATTTAATAACATTTGAGGCGTCACTCTTCGAAAAGCAGCCCTTATTCTCTGCTTCATATTTACCAGTGTGGTTGGAGGAGTGTCGTAAACCTCATTCAAGCAAGGCAAGTCAAATCTAGTGATCTCCCTGGTCAATTTTGTGGTCCTCCCCTACCAATCCATTTATTCGGAAAGCACATATCCAAAAACTGTCTGACACTGAATTTGAGATGTGCCGGAGCTCCATCCGTTGTCTGATATTTAGCGGCACATTCTCCAGAAGCTCAGGCAGATCATCTCGTAAAAATTCAAAAAAATTTTGACCATTCAAGTTTCCATTAAAAAAGTATGGTCCTATGACTTGTTTACCTATAATTCCTCCCCACACGTTAAAAGACTATCTATTCTGGTGATCCAGAGTGCGGAAAGAATGAGGATTCACATCACTATAATAATGGAAGTTGTGTCTGTTCACTGAGCAAAATGAAAAGTAGATTCATCAGAAAATAAAATGGAATCAAAAAAATTTTCATCTTCATTAAACTTGTCCAGAACCCATAAACAAAACTCGATTCGTCGATGGAAGTCTATTTCATATAATTCCTGGTGCATCTGAATACGGTACGGGTGAAATTTGTATTTTTTTATTACATTAGAAATGTTCCGTCTGCTTTCTCGATCTTACGTTGACTCGTATGAGGGTTTTTATGATTGATCCCATAATAAGAAATTCATTTTCCTCATTTCTAATGATAGGTTTCGGTCTATTTGCCTTTTCATAAGCTATACTTCCAGTCCTACGAAATTGATGTAGCAATCGTTTGATAACCAACTTGTTTGGATGATTCCGGTCTGGATATTATTGGGGATACACCCTCGACGCCAAAAGGCAATTCTCTAAACACTCACCAATCACTAAAATCCTATCTATCGGCTCTTGAATGCAATACGTTTTCATTTTCGATGCTAATAATTCAGTGAATGTTTTGAATAACGTAAAACACAATGACTGTCAATAAGAATTCTCTCAACAAGTTCAATAAATGTCGTTTCAAAGCTATCTTGATTCAAAGAATGCATTGAAATAAAAACTACTATTTGAAAAAGCCAATATCTGAAAAACTATTCAGGTTAAGTATAGGGAACCCCGATAGGAAATGAAAGATAATTGATTTTTGTATTGTTCAGACCAAAAAAATACAGGGTGTTCTATTTGAAATAACGAAGTTATGTTTGTCCGAAATTATAAAAAAGTGACAATGATTTTTGAACATTCTGTATAATATTGAGAAACGGGTTTTATAGAAATCAATAGCCCAAAACCTCTTTTATGCTTGGTCAGAATTCGAAGGGATGATTTCTATACATTTCGATGTTATTTAGTTTCCAATTTTACCTAGCATTTTCATAAAAAAATCAATAACTCGAGAACGGTTATAGTAAGGTACATAGTATGAAATCATATTATTTTTTCCTGACCTATTCAAAAGTACTATTTCACCCTATACAGGGTGTTCTATTTAAAAAACACAACTTTGATATGTCACACTTTTTTGAGCCACCCTGTAGACTCCAAAATAATTTCCTTTTGCAGCTCAATCAATAAACATATAATGAAATGTAGAAATTCCCGAAAAAATTAATGGTTTGGTTTTGGTTTACCGTGTCGTATGGGGTGCCCCACCCCACAATTTTTTCAAGTTTTCAATTGGGAATTATGAAAACTGAAAGGTTCCTCACACAAAAAAGTCGAGTGTCGAGTGAATTTCATTTTAGAATTATAATTTTTATTTTGAATTTATGCGACCGATACTTCATGAAAATCCATATTAAAGTAAACAAAAGACACTCACTTCACTAAGAGATTTTCTGGGTAAAGAACCATGACACGTTTTTCGGTATACAATAGCTTTTTGAAGTGTAATACTGAGTCAACAATCGCAATATATCATATTGTCATTGTCATATAGTCAAGGCAGGAACTAGTATGTATATGAATCTAATTAGGAATATTAAGGATATGACGGATTATCCATTAGGTATTCAATAGGAATGAGACTAAGTAGAACGGAGATTATATATCCATTACCTGTTTAATCTTCAGTAAAACAAATTCAACAAAGGAAAATTATTTAAGTTGATATGGTCACTAAGCAAATATTGCAACTCATTTCATTCATTAATTTCTAAACTGTCTAGAAGGTCAAGTTTATAACCTTTATTTTCTGTACGTAATATTTCGAAATCGTTAACAAAACAATATTTATCATTCAAAAGCAAAAGTTGAATTTGTTTTTCCATTGACAAAACAGTTCCAATTGAAAATTGTAATGCATTCCAAAAGTTTTATTTCGAAAAACTTTAATTTCTTCAAAAACGGTATCAATCTGACAACAAAGTACCGTTTCTGTTTAAAAGTCTAAAATTTTCACATTCTTTGGCAAAATGTCAGGAAAAAAACTAAACTCAGAGTTGTCATACTTTCATACAAACTATGTTCGTGAAACAAGAACTGGCGTTTTCTGATGATCTATAAAGTGGTAAAAATCCAAGTTCAGTTATACCTATAGAAATACTTTCATATCAAAATTTGTTATTTTTTATTATTTATTTTATTTTGTGCTTCTTAGTCGCCTTCGTCTATGATTTTTATTGAAGAATCGTTATTATGAGCCTTTTTTTCCTGTAAAAATTGATTTCTTCAATGAGAAGACTATCTAAAGATTCACTCGTTCGCCATCCTGAAGCTGGCATCCTCAATTTATGAATTTTGACAAAAAATCAATAATCTTTGACTAATTTCATAATCTCCAACACTCTAATTCTGAATAGTCATAATCACAAACTCGTCCACCATCTTGGAGCCTCCATCTTGAAATTATGTATTTTGACAATAAATTCAAATCTCCGACCCCAAAAACCCCCACATACCAATTTTGAATAGAATCGTTTCATAATTGCAAAACTCGTCCGCCATCTTGAATTTATACATTTTGCCAAAAAACTTCATAATATCAGATCCCGAAAACCTCCACATACCAATTTTGAAAAGAATCGGAACATAATCACAGAGTTCGTCCGCCATCTCGGAGCCGCCATTTTGATTTTATGAATTTTGACAGAGAATTCATAATCTCCAATCCCCAAAACCCCCACACCAATTTTGAATCGAATCGGACCATAATCACAAATATCGTCGGCCATCTTGAAGCCGCCATTTGGATTTTTTACACAAAATTCATAATTTTCGACCCCAAAAACCCCCCATACCAATTTTGAATCGAATCGGACTATAAACACAATTCTCGTTCGTCATCTTGGAGCCGCCTTTTTTTCTCTAACAAAAATTCGATAATGCAAGGTCACGGGAACTATGAACACCTGCCAAATTTCACAATAATCGGACAACTAGAAGTGGGTCAAATTTAACTTGTAAGATTTGATTACATTGTTTGTTAAGTAGTTAAAAGTGAAGCTAAATAAAAGCTTGTAAAAAGACTTGAACTCCGGTTGTTCGTGGCAAATGTGATATTTGCATATGTTTTCTAATAAATTTTCATATCGAATCGGTGTACATATATTCTGAAGAGGCGATATTTCCCAAATAAAATTTTGTGTGTTTGCCACCTGTTTTAATGCTTTTGCCTTAACAATGTATGATATTTGTCAAATGCATTGTATTTCTTCCAAATATACTTCGATAGAAATTGATAATTTCAAATATATGAAAATGGAATTGTACAAAAATTTGTTACCTGTCAATTCAATCAACTATTTTGATAAATTTCAAATCAAGAAATATGCTCAAGAATGTTCAATTTTCCGCTGATTTCTCCTAGAGCAATAATCCACCATTGTTGAAATAAATCACTATTCAATGTTTTATGGTAGTAATGGTTATTGTTCTCAGAATTCAGTATAAAATAGTAATTCGATCAAGGCGTACAGAATTGTTTACTGTTTTTTCCCATTAATTTTTCCTGGAGCAGGCACTTCCTTCATTAGATTAGGGTATAAACAATAAATTATTCATCAATACTCAATTCTTCCTGATTCAATATTCATAACAGTTTCCTTTCGAAGTTACCGCTCATTCAAACTTTGCTAATTTTATGACTCTTGTCATCTACTTATATTGATTCTCAAATCATTCAATTCCGAGTACACTTTAGCTCCTTTTTGTTCGAGTATACCTTAGATTATTTGTGCCATCTGTCGAGAAATTTTCACTCGAATTAAAAATCAATATTGTAATGTCGAATGGTCCGGTATGGTGCAAAAAAATCTAATTTTTTGATAGCAATGTAAGGTTAGGTGTGTGTCCCTCTTTTATGTTATACTTTGGTTGGTTTGCGAATAACTTGTACATCAAGGACGTCTTAGGTTAGGTTGAGTCCCACTTCTTTTGCCTTTCACAGTTTTGTTTTGCAGGTAACTTGGATTTTAGGATTTCTCTTTATCAACGTAACAAAATGATTAGATTGCAATGTTAGGTAAGATAGGTTAAATTGTTTCCCCCTTGTTCCACGTAAATGATGGTTCGGTCTTCCTGGACGACCAAATCCTTGTATTGGATTGCATATCGAATACTCATGGTTCAGCTCGGTCGGGTCTGGTTGGGAACATGTAATTTGGTTCCCGACATTTTATATTTGCCTGGTTTCTTGTATAATTTGGTTCCCGACATTTTTAGTTTGTCTGGTCTCTAAGTGTAATTTGGATCCCAGGAATTTTTTTGTTACCAATTCATTTTTATTTTATTTCTTTCATATTATGAAAAAAAATTATTCACTTTTTATTTGTTTATCAAATCAATATTTTTTTTTATAAATATACAACATTTACATCACACAAGCTTCTATCATTCTATATCTTATCTACTTATAATAATAAAAATACAATATCAAATAGTTACAGTACAGTGAAAAGAAACACACTTGATAAAATATTTTTTTATAGACATACCACATATATATCATACAAGTTTCTATCGTTCTATACTTCTTATCTACTTGTAATAATAAAAATACAATATCAAATAGTTACAGCACTGTGAAAAGAAACACACTTAATAAAATGTAGTCGACTAATTTCATTTCTAGAATAAGATTATATTATTTTTGGTGGAATTTGAAATTCTTGGAGTTTTTCCAAAAGAATTTAGATGTTTGGATGTGCTTTATAAAAAGACGCATTAAAATTTGTATGAAAAGATTCACAAGAATTGGTGGTTCCTGTAAGCTCAGCTGAATTCTCAGCCCAAAGAAAGGGTGGAGAAAGAGACACTTCTGTTATATATCTGTTAAGTAATCGGAATACTTTTGAAAACAAAGCATTCGCTAACGTCGTGAGGCCTTAAAAATGTAAAACCAAAAGTCATGCGTATCAACTTCAGAAACAATATCATTTGTAGTGAATGTTGATGGCAGATTTTCATTCAATATTCTGCGAATGACCTTCGCAGGTTTTTCGGACAGGTCCTCCACAGCTTTTCATTTGCAGGCAGAATTAACAATTTGTATCATGAAAATGTTCTTGTATGTGTTTTGTAATGGTTAAACTTTCAACACATTCGCCCAAAGTAAGAACAAATGATTTGCACTTTCTTTTGTACAAGTCCATCGCTTCTGACCACTTTTCAGGATCTTTTGAAAACCGTATTTATAGTTATTATAAATTAATAACTGTTTTCCTCGTCCACTCAAAATTATTTCTGGATTCATGGCGAGAATTTAAGACAACTTTAAAGAAAATTGAATGTCACTGAGCAAGCACGATTCAAAAACCCAACTGACCGTCACAGAAGCAATACAACTCTAAATAAAAGTTATACTCATAGAACAAGCAAAAAATAAACAATTAATTTTTGGTTTTCTCAAATTTCACTTACATGAACAAGGGATTACGCAGGGAGTCCTCGGAAAACAAATTATTAATGACCTTTTTGGGATTGGGAACTAAATTCCATATCATTATCAAGCATCTCAGGTAAATTTCTAATTTACTACTGACGGTAACCAAACTACCAACACCCGTCTGGGATATTTTGGAGGCTCGTTGATCCCTCGACCATGAAACTGATAGCGAGGATATGAGGCATGTCAAAGACGTCAAATGCGGTAAAAATTTCATTTTTGCTTCAATCACATGATTTCTTGCAATTGATATTTACCGACTATTGATTTTGATGTATCCATACAGCATCGATTTTTTTTAACAAAGAATTCGAAACATAACCCGAAAATATTAGATATTTTTAAAATGAACGAATTCTAAACATTGGGACTTTTATATTCAAGAGCAAAATAGCGTTATTTTACTTTCAAAATAATTATATTTGGTTTTGGGAAGCACACATTATGTACGTTCTTTTCATAAATTTATGTATAGATGAAAGAAGATCACTGAACTACACGACTATATAAAATGTATAAATATTCATGGGAATACTGGTTAAATTCATAAACCAATTATTGAAGTATATCTAAATGTTCACAATTATCAGCCATAAAATACCAATTAAAATCCTACTCCCAACTGCTCCAAATATGTTTAACGATAAACGAATATTTTTGGTAATATGTTAATCACCTCTATTGGATCCACACAAAGTGGAACAACAATTATATGAAACATCTTCGAAAGTGTGAAAGATCATCTCCAAGTAAAGGTAGCACAATTTCACTACCAGTAACACTTACCAATCTGAGCAGAAATAATAATTACTGATATGTAAACATAATGCAACGTCTGTCCGAAGAATTATGATTAATTCAGATAATCAGAGAGTTGAATAATGAATCATTCCCACTTTTTCAGCCGCCCGTCGCCTCAACTCCTCTTGTTCGGACTTGACCATCATTAGTTTAGATGCAGACGAGTCCGATAAACATGGTGGACCAAATTTAGTGAACAAACAAAGAGTTCTTCCGTTCATACCACCATCATTCCCGGGTAGTAGCAATTCCAACAACCTCATTAAACCGTCGGAGTACCTCAGGAGTATCAGTGACAAAAGATCGTCGATCTGTTCCATTAGGAGTCTCTCAGAAAGCGAAGACACTGCAGCAAACTGGAAGACGGAAAAGACTCGGACATTCCTAGACCACCTCCACCACCCCTACCGGATTTCTTGGAAATAATTTCGACTGGAAAACAAGAGCAAAGCACAGAGATGGGGAAGAAACAGACTCAACCTTTGTCCGCGATAAGCATTCAAGATCTGAACTCGGTTCAGCTACGGAGAACCGAAAAAACAGTTGCCTCGAAAACCTTTTCTGCTCCTACAAGAAGTATGAGTCTTCAGTGTCTGCAGAGTGAACCATTCCTGGCGCAAAAGACTGATTTGATTGCAGAGTTGAAGATGTCGAGGGATATCACAGGAATAAAGAAGATGAAGATTGAAAAGGCCAAAAGTGAAGAGCATAGGGAGAAGGAGCTCTTTTCGGAAATCACAAAGCAGTTATCTACTACCAAATTTGTTGAAAAAGTAAGTGTTCCTATTGTCCAGTAATTCCAAAAAGGATATTTTGACTCTGAAGATTTCAGGATGGGTTGGCATAAATAATCCAGATGCCAGTATTTTTTTAACATTTTGACTGGAAATATTATTGAATGCAAATCAGGGAGTGCCAAAAATGGATTATTACTTCTGCAGGACCGTAGTTTTCATACATTTCTGATGGAATTACGTTTAATTCAATAAAAGTAGTTTCTGGCATTTCTCAAGAGTACATCTTAGGGTTCGAAGTTCATAATATTCGAGGTGATTTCAAAATAAAAAACTGATAGCCCAGCCAGTGGAAAGGGTAGATTTATTGATTCTGGGATTATCATCAATCTAGCTAACATATCATGGGACATATTTTTCATTGGAAAGCACTTTTTTCCTGTTAACCTCAAACTCTACGATTAAACGTTGTGGATTTCGTATCTTCCTAAACCTACCTAATATTCATATGTAATCTAACACAAATCAGAAAGAGTTTAACCAAACTGGTTTCTTTTAGGTCCGATTCAAATTTGGCCTACAGTTCATCTACAAATATACAGGTGTAATTCTAACCTCTTGCACACCCGTGAATGACGGGTGTATAATGCCATTTAATTTTATTTTCATTTTTTATTATTGTTTATTTGTGAAAATCGACGAAATTTTGGGAACCGCTGTCCGCATAACCTCAGCTGACCAGCTCAGAACCGAAAGAAAACACTGGCAATGGGCGAGGACACGAAATTTTCAAAATATTTCAAATGGATTTTACAGCTTGTGAAAACTTTGTTAGTATTTTTTTTTTCTAAAACATAAAAAAAAATTGAGTTGGCAAAATTTAAATGGCTCCTTTGTAGCGCCATTGCAAACAGTTGTGACGTAATCACCCGATCAACCAATCCCACAGTTGATAGCTTCAATCAATTTTGCAACGTAGCCATATTTTCAAATCTTGGCATTGCAAATAGTGTTCTAGTTCTGACATTTATAGTTTAAGAAACTTGCCAACATTGCCGTTTGATGTCAGAATCAACACGATTACGCCTATTGGCTGCTCGGTCGTTTACGTCACAAGGAGCGCCAATATTATTAGCTTCAAAATTTGCTGATTCTCAAAAACGAATGATAACTACTGTAATTGAAATTTGACTAAAAAAAATATATCTGGTGACATTTATATAGGCGTTATGTATTTTAAAGCATATTTAAAGCATATTTAGAGCGATAATAATTTTTTGTGCCCTTGCCTATTGCCGGATGCAATAAACATTTAAATAATGTGGAATATTGAATTGATTATTTGGTAAATGTACAAAAGGAGTCTAAACATACCACTGACGGATCTGGGGAGTTTTTCAGGGGGAGACTTGTAACCAAAGTTATAAAATCCATAGGAATGAAATGAAATATATATAATTTTTTTTATTTGAAACAACTGAAACCAGTGAACAATAATATAAATGAGATGAAAAAAATATTGCAAAACAAAAAAAAACACTATTCGACAATTATTTTAAATTATAAACCCTCAAAAATAAAACATGCGAAAAAAAAAACTTTATAAAATGTTGTTCATAAAACAAAATATGTACCTTTGGCCACTGTTTGCAAGTATACTGAAAACAACTGAAACCAGTGAAAAATAATACAAATAAGATGGATGAAAATTTGATGCTTTTTTTCACCATGACCGAAAAAACAAGCATAAAAATATCTATTTTAGTTGGAACTTGTAAAATTTGGGAATATAGAAATTGAATGATTCTCGAGAATATATTTTCTGGGGCCCTAAATAGTTTTGTTCATCCAAGTAATTATAATTTTATACTTATACACTGTTTATCGGTTTTCCAAAATATGCAAGAATCAAACTAGTTATTAATAGAATCAAACTAGTTATTAATGTCAGTGTTGCACTTACTTTTTACGATGAATTAAATTTCACTTGTCACTTTTTCTATTTCAATGAAAAAGATGTATAACGATAAACTGAACCTCAAACCTCACACTCACTGATTGATGAACAAATGTGAAATGACAAATGACCCTTCCTTTCAAAAACAAGTGGAATATATTCATTTTTCATTTATGTGCGGTTTCCGACTTCCGACAAAAAAACAACTATTTTCTACTCACTCCTTTGTTTTTTATTCTTACCGCTCACCGCTCACGCCTGGCCACTAAGATGCCTTTTACTAAGAGCACAGTCCCCAAAAACAATTATTTTCCCTCTATCGTTTTATCGTTATCTGTTTTGCCGCACTTTGATTTAGCCGCCTGTGTTTTTTTGCATTCAATCGCACTGCAGAGAAAAATATTTCTGTTTCATAGTTGTATTGGATGATGAACGACTCCTATGAAATTTAAAAACGAGTAGATTTGGGATGTTTGAGTGTTTGAGAAAACATTCAATACAACGAATAATTTTGGTTTGTATGACGTATGTTTTCGTCTTGTTGAAAACCAATCAAAGGTTTAGTTGCCCCCCCCTACCCCTCAGATCCGCCGGTGAAGGCATTGCAGGCTACCTGCGATAGCTATTCAATTTCATATTGATGAAAACAAACGAACCTCGTTATATCCAAACTGGTAGATAAAGACAAAATTAGTAGATGAAGTCAATACAGTTTGGAGCACATAACGAATCAGAATTATAAATAATCAGTTGTAAGAACACAGAAACAGTAATTTATTAAATATAATATAGATGGCCATTGTGACCTAGTGATCCAGAATGACTGGTAAACAGTGTCACCAAGTAGTGTTTCCAATATTCTCGCATGCACCTCTACTTGGGAATTAGAAAGCTGTCAACAAACGACCGTTCGTCAGATTCGACTACTGTTTTCTGATTGGCTGGGGAATAAACAGTCTTACCTAGCAACCAATCAGAAAACAGTACGCGATATCCTCGTGCATATTTTTCTTTGAAAATTCTTGTCTTTGTCTTTTGTTTACAACGATTTTTGAAGATTGGCAGGCATGAGAAACTGAAAACACAACTATTTTGAAATAAGTTTTATGGTATTGAAGGTCTTCTGATACTTTCAATTGGAGAGCCCGGTGAGGGCTTGTGATGGTGTTCCAGGGCCTCAAGTACTACCCAAAAGGAACGCGTCTGTGCTCCGTGTCCCGGTGTAGCTCCGGTGCTACTTACACGGCCCAAAAAAAATTATTAATATTGCTCGAGAAAACCCAGATATATTCGAACTCACGAAACAGTTGGGTGGTTAGTTGTAAGAACAAATTACTTCCCGTGCACATCGCGTACTGTAATCGAATCTGACAAGGGTTCGTTCGTTGACAGCTTTGTTCCCAACTAGAGGCGCGTGAATCTTGGAAACACCACCTGGCAACGCTATTTACCTGTCGTTTCTGTTTTTTGTGTTCTTCGAACTAATTTTTTGTAATTAATTCTAATTCGTTATGTGCTTCAAAGTGTGTCGACTTCACTTAGTAATTCTGACTTTATCTACCAGTTTGGATATAACGAGGTTCGTTTGTTTTCATCAATATGAAATTGGTAGCCGCAATGATGGCTCATTCTGTTTCTGTACATTCACCAAACAATCAATTCCACATTATTGAATGTTTATTGCATCCGGCAATTACCAGTGTTTCCTTACGCCTTTCTTATTTTTTTTTAGAATTTCCACCTGTAATTTGTAATAAAATGGCATTATAACCCGACAAATATATATATATATATATATATATATATATATATATATATATATATATTCAACTGTTAATCTTTCATTATTTCGTTTCTATGAGAAAGTTGATGATCTGATTTCTGATGGTGTTGTGGGTTTTTCCGGGTTTTCCTCCAACTGAAACAGCAAATGCGACATCACTTCGAGTCCCGGGCTTCAATCAAGATTTTCATCTTGATATTATTTTATATTTAAAACTTTGCTTTTGTATTTCTTAATTCTGAATAAAGTTGACTCCTGATTGAATGAACGTTGTTGAATGTCTGAGATTGCTGGTATCGAGTTTGTTTTATCTGTTATCGTTTTTTTTAATAAAATACATTGGAGTGATCGAATATAACTGAATATGTCGAACATTCCAATATATTTTATTTGAAAAAAAAAAACGATAACAGATAAAACAAACCCGACATCAGACATTCAACAACGTTCATTCAATCATGAAACACGAAACGAAATAATGAAAGAATTACAGTTGAATTATATTGTAAGTTCTGAATGTCTCTTTGAATTTAATCGTATTCGATGCTATGTAACGTATTATGTTTTTAACTATACATGTTTTACATTATTTTAAGAATTTACCTGAAGAAGACATAAACAATGTCGAAACGTAGCATGGAATAAAAAATACATAGACTGACTAACTCCCTTATTCCGAGTAAAAATAATATATATATATATATATATATATATATATATATATATATAGAAGAATTAATGGACTAGCCCTAGAGAAAAGTCAACTGTAGAACGTGTTCGGCCTCGGCCCTCATCAGTACGTGGAGAGTCAGATGAAAAACTTGGTGAAACGACAATCAAGGTCAACAAAGCGGCTCATTTGTTTAACAGTCCCCTCGATATTACTCTCTTTCATATATATATATATATATATATATATATATATATATATATATATATGTGAAACACCTCTGAGAAGCTTCCTTCAACATTCTCAGACAATCATCGCAAATATACAGATCTGAGGAAATTTGACGTTCAATTCTTCCAAATTGTACAATTAATTGCCCAATAAAATCATGTTGTACACATTGATTAATTTTAAAGAAATACATTGAATGACTGAAAGATACTCAGTCAATAGAGGATTGACGTAAGATTAATCAAAGGACACATAATTTTTTTAAATACAATTCTGGGAATCGAATAAAATATGCTTCTCCTAAATTATTTGTCACTATTTGAATAGAGATTTTTTTAAGGTTCAGTTGAAAAACAATAAAGCTTGTCTATGATAATTATTGTTATTTTTAGTAATTTTCGTTCTGTCAAAGTAACCCAAGCACTAGCTCGACTGAAACACTCAAAAATAATAGTCGTTGCAACTTATAGGCATCAGCTGAGTGATGGCTGATCTAAAATACGGTGAATTATGATTGTGTGATTTGAGATTCAAAACGTTTTCATAATAGTTTAAAAGGAATATGATTAACGCCCATAAATTCATGAGAAACGGAAACTATTCAGAGTTTTTGAAAAAATAAGATTTATTATTCATTCAACAGGTATTGTTGATGGCTATTATCATCTAAATCAGTAGTAGCTGTAAAATGACCGACAGAGAACCACCGTCAAATTTATTTATTGCGAAGATAGTATGCTTCAACGAAAAATATATTTTATGTACATTATGAAATAATAATTATTACTATTGAATATTTTCCAAACTGCCTATGTGTTCCTGATAGCAGGATTTAAATCGAAGGAAAGCGATATGAGTTTCATTGAAAGGATTTGTCATTTCGAAACAAAATTGAAGAAAAAATAATTGGATTTCCATAGACAAATACTTTATAGTAGTAACTATATTCTGTAAATAGTTTCAGAGGGTGTTTTGAACCATTTAAAACATTTAAATTATCAATAAACCAATTACACCGCGCATAGCCATTAGTTGTATCTTTCGTTTCTTGCTTATTCAAAATTATAGGGTTTACCCAAATAAACCTGTTATTATAATTACTATTATTATAGGTTCCCGAAAAAGATAACACTGGAAACATCATACCAGCATGGAAACGACAAATGTTAGCCAAAAAAGCTGCAGAAAAGGCCCGTAAGGACTTGGAAGAACAATTATTGAGAGAAGCTGAGGAAAAGCGCTTGCAGGCCATCCCTAACTGGAAAAGACAACTAATAATCAAGAAGGAAGAAACGGAAAATAAAATCAGGTAGTTTTCTTTATCGGTTTTAACGGTTTTGTCACAATTGTTCCACTATTACTGGAAGTTCATTGCATGAATCTGTATAGAATTCCTCTATAGTGCCTTTCGCAACCAAGAAATTGTTCACTTATGTTCTGAATTAGAGTACCCTTTGAACGTGGTGAAAGAGAGATTATGGGATTAAACGTGAATTATATATTTCATTTTTATATTTTTTTAATAAGATATACTGTCCCTAAAAGAAAAGGCCTACCAGAATCATTTTCTTGACACAATGATCGATAGTAACCACAATATTTGGTTCCGCATACATATCTGGTAGCCCTCTCTGTATAATAAAAACAATTTCCACACATACACCTCAGAAGTTGATGCCAACGTAGATGTGATTTTACTAATAGAAAGTAAATTGCTCTTGCAACAGCAAGACTAACCTTTCGTACATGTTAATGGCATTGGGATTCGACTTCCGGCCATCAGACAGACAGAAGTCGACACGTGGTCAGGAAGTCAAGTCAATGTGAATTATTCTAAAGTCGTACATCGTTATTTAATTGTTGTAAAAGTTTCGGACTATCATGGTATCACAATAGCCCCCGATTACTGGCATATTATCCGTAGTAGATAGGCCATGAACAACAAGCAAGATAGCAAGTTACTAATATGATTTCAAAACCTCAAATTCATTTTTTACATCACCGGTAATATGAATTCTTCCATGTCGCACTTGAATGAGGCGATGTTCGTTTTGTGAACATTGAACGATGAGAAATTTTTATCACACCACTCTCTGACCATTTTTATATCCAAACTGATATGATCAAACTGTCAAACTGATCGGTGATCTGTCATACCAAAGACTAGTAGGGTCGTCAGAGAACACTGGATAACTGAAAAGGGTAGATTGTAGGGGAGCCGATATGACTCTTCAGTCTTTCCGTACCTCGACCTGTAAGATCTTCTGTACCTAACCCTTCATGTATTCAAGACCTGGGGTTCCGAAACTTTTTGCGAAGTGTATCCATTTCGTGGGGGCTGAGTTCCTGATATCTGAGGGCATTAGTGGAACCCCTTCGAGGAACTTGAGCCTTTTGCAAAAGAATGTATGGCAATTGCAAAGCAGGTGTTTTGCAGTTTCAGCAAAGTTCTCGCAGTAGCGGCACACCACATTGTCTGATCTATCCATTTTTCTGAAGTCATACCTCAGAGGACAATGTAAAGTGAGCGTCCCGATACTAGTTCCAAGTCTTTCTTGTCCAATTCGTAAAGCTCTTTAGCTTTCTCTGGCGCTGGGCCCAGAATCCATTTCGTCTGTCCTGGAACCATATTCTGGTGAGTTTTTATTTAATCAGCTATCCAGCACCGAAACTTCTCCTGAATGTGAGCTTTGGAGAGACCACAGAAGGGTTCTGGGTCAGGATATTGAGCGATTGCCCCTTCCTTGGTAAGGCCATCTGCTTCCCCATTTCCTTTGATTCCCTTGTTACCTGGAACCCACATCAGAGTTACCTGATTATTCACAGTCCCAAGTCAGTCTAGACTCACAGGTGTGTAACTTCAGAGCTGTTGGTGCTGCTTGGATGTCCGATAGGATGAAGATTTCCGCGCACTGGAGTCTTTTGCAAGGCATTCTTAGGCGCAAATCTCTATAGTTTTTTAACAGCTTTCTTAGTTGTTTGACCAACCCCCAGAAGTTAATGAATGTGAATTGAGGGTTTTATTCAGTGTATTGCTGATAAAATGAAGAAATCAAGCAGTCTTAAATAAGTGGAAGTTGAAAATTGACTTTTTTTAACCGTTCTGGGGTCATAATTCCGAAAATAACAGTTTGTGCGGAAATATTTTGTATAAATATCCAGTAAAAGCACCCCTCTGCACAAAAAGTCTTTTCTTGCGTGTTTTTACCCCCTAAACACGAATCCGAAAGAACGCGGCGTGATTTTTTTTGATTCGGAACACGTATTTTTCTAGCTCCGTTTTCTCTCGCAAATATCAGTCACAATGCCTTTTTTTTTACCAGCATCAACTACGAATACCAAGTTGATGGCTAGCTAATCAACTTTTTCGAGTAGGAGTTGAGATCACAGAGGACTTACCTTTTATGGTGGGATCCGAAACTACTCTAGGGGCCTTGAAAATTTTTTCGCCAGCTGCGGCAGTCGAACCCTAGCCAGATGGAAATAGTGGACACAAGACTAACGCTCATACCACCGAGCCTGGAATTAGGACCCGTTGCTCCCACTCCAACCTTTCAGTCCATCTTGGATCAATCAGTATACCGAACTGATGCATTTCCTTTCTGTTGAGGCCCGTTCGTTGTGCATGTATGGTAGTTGTTTGAAGCTACTTCGAAGTCGTGTCTAACTGGCATAATATCTGATGGTTTGTGTCTGGATTCTAGAAGAATATTTTCCAGAATCTTCAGATGTCCAATCAGAATTCCAGCTTCCAGGTTTGATGTCTTGTGTAGTCTGAAGGCAACTCATCGCTGCTTCCTTCATTACACACATGTGCATAGGCGAAAGGTTCAACATTACCCTAATGCTCTAGTGGAGCATGTAAATATTACTGCTGTGATTCCCAAACAGGCTAACCGCTGCACTTTTTGCAGCTTGATTTGTGCCGAGTACTGAAAAAGGTCAAAGCATTGACATACAACAAGAATTAAACTGAGAAACCAGAGTTAACAATATCATAATACAATCCTATCAAGTAACACAACATATGGCAACGTTAAGTTAGAAAAGATTTGTACTCTGAATACATAGATTTCGAACTTCTGCAGCAGTATTCCTTGATGATTACGGTCAATAGCCTCAAATAAGAAGTCACAGAATATTGCTGCAGCTACCTCTCGATTATTTAGAATGGGTTAAAGGTTTTTCAGAGAAGCAAAAATAACACTATATTCTGAGGCTGGTAAACCAAACTTATTGAAACTCAATATATAAAATTTCTTCGTTAGTTTCAATCAATAAAATCAATAATATAGTTTTGTTGTGCTTTTTAGGTCAACTTTATATACTCCAAAAGTGCATGACGAACCAAAAATACATAAACTCAACGACACGGAAGATTGTCTGCGACATCGGGAAAAGGCGGATCAAAACGGAAAAGAAGACATTAATAACAACAACAACGATGAAAGTATGAAACTAGACCAAGAAAGTAACGATAATGAACAATCAGACGAAGAACCTTCAACCCTCATTCCGTGGAGAGCTAAGCTGAGAAAAACCAATAGCAAATTAAATCTATTAGAATAGTTATAACTTCCATTATTATATAGATTATATCGTTTATTCGTAAAAAAGTGAGATAGAGTTAATATTTCACTTTCGACTGTTTTTTTGTTCCAACCTTGGCAATCGCTCTCATAATGCGTCACACAATCATCTCAATGATTGTTTGAAGGATGCCCTAGCACTTCATATTGATCTAAATACTGCTGTCTACCTCTTTGGTCTTATAAGGAGTTCAGTATAATCTAGAAAAAAATATATCGTCATGATAATGATCCAAAGAATGCACTGCATCTATTTATTTGTATATTTCTGTGGAAACAAATATACTTGAAGAATGTTATATCACAGCAATTTTGAGTAGTTAGAAGAAAACATATTTTTGTAACCAAAACTGTTTTGTACTCCGCGGCAGCAAAAATTGTACATGAACATCTCATCCCACACTATTCAGGGTTGAAAGCAGCTAGTGACCGTTGTATTGTTTGTTTAATGAAAATGTACAATATTCAGCGAAATCGTGGGGACTGATATTGCCATTTTGAAGAGATTTCATTGCACATTCCCAGAAAATATGTTGCGTTTTCAATGGGATTTGTGGATATGTGGCAATCGAGAATGAGACTTTTCTTACTTCTAGGAGTCGAACAATATATCTTCTTTAAATATTTACTGAATATGAAATGAAAAAAACCTTTCTTAAATGAAACACAGTTTTGCACTTCCATTTGCTATTACTGCAGATGTCGCAAATAATTCCACAGACACTATAAATTTTCCCTTCAGCACGAAATTATTTCATAGCTATAAAAAAAGCCTTGTTGCCCTAAGCTTGAAGGTACACATAAAAAGATATCCCTATAGCAGTGCTTTCCCATATTTTTGCATTATCTTCTTATTTTTTAGGCAATTGTGATTCGCAATTGAAAGAGACACTGGAAAAGATATTGACGAATTCATTTCTGAAAGGGATTTCCGAGGTTGTCCGAATATTTTTTGGTACATTTTTCATTCGCCAATAAGTAGTCATTAGCAAAGTAAGAAGTTACTGGGAAGTGGTGTCTCGCTTTTTGTTTCATTCGATATCGTCAATCAAGTTGAAAAATAAGAATAGCGTAATTTGAACGACCTTTTCTCTATAATATCCTTAAAAGTGGAAATACTAGTTGAGAATATTTGGTTATACATTAAATTCATATTGTAAATTCATTCGTTATATGGTTCCTTAGTTTATATGTATCGTTACTGGTTAGAGATTTTGTATTGAATTTATCAGTAAACTGCAGTGGTGTTTTACAAATTGAAATTTATTATCCAAATACGATAAATGTTTCAAGAAATGTGTTTCTTTTGAGTTCTGAAGGCATCTTGATATCCAAATCGAGACACATATTCCTATGAAATTGAAGTTTTCGATCGTTTCAATTTGTCAAACACTAATCAAACTGAACATGTATATTTATGTATAATCCTGAAAATTATGTTAGGTTAGATACTTCGAATATTTTATAGATTTGTTAATATTTAATAACCAGAAAATTTGGCCGGATTTCAGATATTTTTGCAATCTATGCAGTTTCTTGCCGCACAGAGCATTGCTTTTTGTGGTTGTCAAATACCGCTTTTGGGCTTGGGATTTGTACATTCTGATGATATTGTATCTATACACCGTTAAATAAACAATATGAGTCTTGAAACTTTTTTTCCTTGAATTTCTATCAATGAACCTGAACCAAAGTGAAATCTGAAATATGTGCGAGAAAAATTGAATCTAGAAATATGTTTTTGGGATATAAAATAACCATTTGCAAAATTATATATTCATTTTATATTTTACCCATGACTACTTTCAGTTCTAGTAGGGAAATCTAATTTTCAATCTCATAATAAGTTTCAAACAGAACAATAGAAACAAAATACGACCATTTGGATATGGAATTTTCAATTCTTCTCTTTTTTGAAGACACAATTATAGCGGTTGCTAACGAATTGTTATATTTAACACTATCAAAAGATGTTTGAAAATATCAACAGTGCGACAGAAAAATAAACTTTGGTTACTTTCTTCATCGTTCAAGTAAGGGAATTAAATAGTGAACAGAAATAATTTGCTGGAAATAGAAAAATCTACGAGTTTTGTGATTATGGTCTGATTCTATTCAAAATTGGTATGTGGGGGTTTTTGGGGTCGGAGATTATGATTATTTTGTCAAAATTGGAGGATTTGAGATGGCGGCTCCAAAATGGCCGCGAGTTTTGTGATTATGGTCCGATTCTATTCAATATTGGAGAATAATAGTTGAAAAAATTTAATAATAGTTCGAAAAACTAAAAACACGCGTTAATAGAGAACAAAACTGAAAAGTTGAAAATTAATAATAGTTTAAAAAACTAAAACACACGCTTTTATAGAGAACCAGACTAAAAAAATTGAAAATAAGAAAAACATTTATTTTATTTGAAAAAAAGCGTAGGGTGCATGGTATCGCATCGGCCAACAATTACCTGTGATCTGAGACATTTCTTACTTTACTGCCCTAGGTGTGTAATGTACTAAATAATTATTGATACCATGCACCCCACGCTTTTTTTTTCAAATAAAATACATTTTTTTCTTATTTTCTATTTTTTTAGTCTGGTTCTCTATAAAAGCGGGTTTTTTAGTTTTTTTAAACTATTATTTTTTAAATTAACTCTTTGGAATGCGTCAAGTTCTCGGCTATATTTATTGCCTTTTTCAGAACTACTGAAAATTATAAATTATAATGAATAAAAATCTGAAATTGTATACTATTCAGGCACTTACTAACATGAGATTCAATAAAATTAGTACATTTTTGTTTTATGACAGTGACAATTATATATTTTTATATAAATCAAGTTTTAAAATTTTGAATACTGAGTGATATATCATTGTTTGTTCAAATTCAGTGAATATGTATAAATTTGGCTGAGATTATTCAAATCAGTTCTTTTATTCATATATCGACTATTAGAATTGATATATGAACCATTTCCAAAAAAATTATTTAGGGTTCATTATTCTTAGCATCTAAAATGTGTATGTTATTATAGTCCATTCTATAGTCTTTCTGATTAACATGTCCTGAAAGTGCGCATGAGTCACTTTTATGGGATATAATACGGCTATTGAGACTTCTGGAAGTTTGGCCAATATATTTTTTTGAATAATCCTTACAACATATACAACATTGCTTTTTATTTTTTTTACAAATTTTGAAGTTTTCGTTCTTTTATACATTGATTACCTTTTGAGTAAGTTCATGGATATGTGGAAGGCATCTAAAAAGTTACATTCATTCTGGGAATTTGCTGGGATGTTTGGAAAACTAATGAGTTAGTCTCATTGAAAAGTAATTTATTAATTAGGTGTATGGGATATGAATTTTCTAATAGCATATTTTCTAGTTCAATTGAAGACTCGTGTTGTAAACTAGGATGAGTAATTTTTAAGATTCAATTTTTCATAGATATCACTTAATTTATTTTCATTTTTTGTGGGTGATACGAACTGAAATTTATGAATCTATTACTACATATTGGTTTCCAGTACCATTTCGTAATAATTGTATTCCGTTGGATTCTGATTAGTTTCATATCTAATCTGTTTGGTGTTTCCTCTTCTGTAGTGAGAAAACATAGGAAGGCAATAAGCATAGCCAAAAGCTTGACGTATTCCAAAGTTTTACCTTAGAAAAGCCCTTAACCTCTCCACATTAAATCCACTTCTGTATTATAACCAGTCACGAATACTTACCTATATATATATATATATATATATATATATATATATATATATTCCATTATTTATATCATATAACTAGGCGTGATTTCTCCAATAATATTTCAAGAATTTGTCCAATTCAAATTTATGAGTGTGGATCACGAAAACGATGGGATGCAGAGAACCGGTTGAATAAAGACACAGTTTTGTACATTGGAGCTAAGACATATGACACCAAGAAGTCCATTTCACCTTTCCCAGTTTCAGTCTCATTTGGAAAGAACCTAAAATTACAAAATTCATCTTTCACCCAATATCTAAGTTGTTTTGAAAACTATTTACCTTTGCTATTGGATTTCTATGTAGATGATCGAAATATGCAAATCAAAATGTTGTATATATTCCGGGACATCCTATACTATTTATATTGGAATAGGTCGATAAAATTCTTCCATATTGGTGTATTTGATTATACTTATCTGAATTGATCTTCATTTAAAACCTTTCGGAAATATTTTACCACCTCCAGTAGGTACTGCATTTATTTTCATTATTTATAAAACGGTTAAAACTATGAACGGGAATCTGCAATATTGGAAAGTTGAGAAAGAGGCCAAAATTTACAATACGCTGTATAATAGTCCTGTCCTTCAGTTTGTCTGCATTGTCCCGCACTTATACCTCTTGGGTGCTTGGTGATCCGAATAAAATCACATGGCAATCAGGGTTCCCTTCCAAAGATAAAACTAGCTAGGGCAAGCTTGGTTGAATTATGGACAACTGCTCTGAACGCCATCAGGAATAATAGTAGGTGCCTGAGGTGCCTGTCTCAGTTCTTTTGGTGTCTTTCCACAACATCGGAAAGATGTTCTTCCATAGTTCGGTTTATTCTTTGAACCATGTCATGCAACTTGGACGGATCGCTTTTGCTGGTCCTACTGATACCTATCAGTTCACAAACTCCCTTGCCATCACTTGGTGCCTTGACTTTGTCTTGGGAAATTTTCTACATTGTGTCGGCAGTAAAACCACTGCATGTCCTTGGTCAAACTCCTATGAACTCCCAGATGTCCTCCTGACTTTCCTTCATGAATTTCTTGATAGTTGTGGTCTCCCGAGAGTTAATATGATGTCAGCTCCCCCTTGTATCGGTGCATTCTCTCCAGTAACTATTCGTAAGACGAATTGGACGTAATTGGTTTTACATTATCTGGTCCTAAGATACACCGCTGCGGACCAGGGGAACTGACGCAGTATGAAGTCTCTTTGATTCTCCTGTCCTCTGATGGTTAAACTATCAGTAGCTCTTCTTATCTTCGTTATCACTAGCCAGCATGCGCCCTGGTACCTATTCGAGGACTCCCTAGATGACCCTGACCTCGTAGCTGAGTAAAAACGCGAGGGAGTCCTCAGAAGTACAACAAACCTATCCCTACAATATCCGCTCCCAACACATCAGAAATGGTTATTTGATCACCGCTTATTTTGGCAATAATTCCAACACTATTTCCATACGTTACCCTGCTAGCCCCATATTCTGTCAGAACGTTCAAAAAGGAGAATAATTGAAATTGTCATCAAGAAATCCTAATTTCCGTGCGTTGAGGGCAGTTTGGCGGCGGCAATGTTTCTATCTTCGTCACAGCGTTCTTGAGGGAAAACAATGAGCGATATCATCGACAAATCTAAGTTACCGATCGTCAGGGGCGGGAGGGTGGCGGCAATATTCACATTGAAGATCCTTTCACCACCATATTTCAACAGAGCGTTCATGACTGGAGGCTAAGGCACTATTTCATCAACAGAAAAAAAATACCGAGCTTCGGGGGCGGGTTTGCCTCAGCAATATTTTTATTAGAGTTCCTGTCACCACCCTATTCCGCCAGACCGTTCTTGAAGGTGGCTAATGCAGTTTTCCATCAACAGAAAAAAATTACCGATCGACGAAGGCAATATTTTTATTGCTATTCTGGTGTGAAATTGTAGTACTACTCGGAACATCCACAATAAACAGGTCCCTTTTGGCTCTTGGTCAGTCATCATCAAGTGTTCTATTAGAGAGGGTAGTTAAATTTTACAACCCGTAAAGTTCACACGTTCCAATTAAGCAATTGTTCGTAAGTGACGAAGGTAGAGGTGGATTTAATAATTTTGATAAATATGAACAGCATACATGCATAGATATTGTCAGGACAATGCCTTCCAGAGCTGATCGACCCATATTCTCCTGATCAGGAAGCACGCTCATTTGTTTAGCATACTCATTTTGTTTGAATGTTATTCAACCTCGAATTGTTTGGGATTGGATCACATCGGACAATGTGTGCTAGATATATAAGAGTGTTGCAGGCCCTATCTCGAGATTAGTGGTTGAAAACCATTTCAGAAGTCAATTCTATCTTGAGTATAGTGATACAGTATAGCAGTCAGTATATGGCAAAGCAAAACATTCTGTTGAATATGCAATTTGGATTTAGAGAGGGAAAATCTGGTTCACTAACTGGTGAAATCTACGGAAATGTTCGTAAAACCAATCCAACAATCTGTGTGTTCTTAGACTAAGGAAAAACATTTGACACGGTGAGTCATCCGCAGTTGTTGGAAACTTTATATGACATAGGGGATAAGAGGAGTTGTGCATGACTTATTTCGGAGCTATATAAGAGACCGGAAGCAGTGTGTTAAAATAAACTCAGGAGTAAGCTCTGAAAAATTAGTTGAGTTTGGAGTACCACAGGGAACGGTGTTGGGTCCAACATTATTCTCAATTTATTTAAATGATCTGTTTACACATGACTCAAGTGGGAAAATTACCAGTTTTGCCGATGACACGCCAATCTTATACCATTGCAAAAACTAGACTAATCTCAAGCAATTCGTCGAAAATGACCTCAGAAAAATAATATCATGGTTTGACCATAAACTACTGACAGTCAATTACAAAAAAACGGTTTTTATATGATTTACTGCGAACAAAAGTAGTCTGCCAAACTTATCTTATTATCAAAGATAATGCATGTGAAACGAAGAAGATTATACATGTTTGAAAGAACAACATACCTAGGCGTTACTATGGATAAGTTTTCGAGGTGGGACGCTCATGTTAATCCAATCACCAGTACATTGAGTAGTATCCTATTAAAATTCCAAAAAAAATTGTCAACTTAACACAAATACAAATGGTCTATTCGCTGTGTGCATTAGGCTGGGGGGTATAGATGAAACTATGACAGCGCCCTGGGTGGCAGAAGTAGGTAATAATCCTGGTAATCACAAGCCATGCAGAAAACTTTCAGCTTCTGAGATCTCACCGTTTATTCACAAATCACTTGAAATTATTGTACCTTTACTTCAGATGAATAAACATTATTATTATTTGAAAGTGGAAATATTGTGTCCGAAAGAAATACATGAAAGAAGAGAATTCCGTGGCAAAGTAGACAAATTATTAAATTGAAGAAGAAACGCGACTCCCACTTGGGGATGCTTGTTTTTCTTTAATTTAATAATTTGTCCACTATGCCACGAAATTCCCTTCATGCATGTGTTTCTTCCGGACACAATATTTCCACTTTCACATTATTTATTTGGCTGAATCTTATCAGTGGTTAGAGATCATCTTCCTTAATCTGCTATTGAAATCGTCAATTGACGATGATGTTAGAGTGATAGGTAACGGGTCCCGACGGCTATTGATAAGTATGTTTGATCTTCGATTCATTTCTAACATGATCATTCAATTATGGAAGTAAAGGATTCGCGACTGTGTGTCGATTCCTATGTCCTCGAATGGCTCAGTTGGTTAGAGCGTATGGCTAGAGATCATAAGGTCGTGGGCTCGACCACCACTTGAGGATGCTTTTTTCTTTATTTCAATAATTTGTCCACTATGCCACGAAATTCCCTTGTTTCATTATTATTATTATCGTAGTGGCAATGGTTGGGTAGTATCATAACATACATATAATAACAATGAGCCTTCGCTATTGCTGTGTAGTCGATTACAAAAATAGTACCAAAACTAGTACGTGTAAATTTTATACCTACATTTCCAACGACATCACATAAGCTGATAAGATAAGTGTTCCGTTATTCCACGATATTTCAATCTCTAATTCCGGGACGTGAGGTTTCTATTAGATAAATATTTGAGATGTTTTCCGTTTCCCATTTGATCGCATAGAAGTGGACAGAAAAGTATAACCAAGTTTCCTAGGACGGTGTTGAGCCAGTGATAAAATGCAAATAGCGACTTAAACTGCGAGTTCGGAAACGCCTGGACATTGTTGTGATCAGCCTTATCAACAGGAGACAAAGAATTTCATCATATAGTTTTGCTTTGAATCGGATGTTATTAAGTGGTTTCCCGTCAGGTTAAAGCTAGCCAGGGTTATATGGGTACTTCTTTCAATTTGTTAAACTACTTGGCGCCCTCACTTGTCTTTGTTCTCAAGACCTCATGAACCTGCGACCTTAATAAACTAACGAGCAAGCGCATTACTTGCCGTACCTAAAAGTACACAGAAGTAGCATTACTTTATGACATTCAAAATATCTATAACTTGATATGCATAACTTCCAAATGCGGCGAACTATCGTATCAATATACTTTTTCCTTTGACAGAATAACACTTCAATTCATCTGGGACTAGTAGTGAGCACACAATTGTTACATCATGGTAGATTATTTAGAAATTGCTAGAGAATTGAAATTGTTACACAGTGAGTATTGGAAATATACCAGGAAAACTTCAGCTATCGAGTCACTAGAGGGCATTACGAGTCTTGCACACAGCGAATAGCGCACTCATAGAGTCAAGGCTAAGATATGGCATATTGGGTTGTGGTGGAATTGCAAAAAAAATTAAAAAAATAATGCATAAAATGGATTCTACTTATTCCTCAGATATCCTCTTTGAAAACACTCTGCTTGTGCACATCAGACAACTATATTTTATTGCTGTTGTGTCATTCCAGTTTTAAGAAAAAATATAGCCCTTATGGACCATCGATACTCAACTAGGCATAAAACAAATATATACTTCTTCTTCTAGAAAAACTCTATGACAAAGATATCATTCTTACTTAGAAGCAAGACTATTCAATACCCTGCCAAGTGATATCAAATATGGAATAAATAATATAAAGCTGTTTATTAGGACCAAGGAAAAAAACATTCCACGAATAGAAATTCCAAATAAAAATTTGTCCTGATTGATCCAAACAACTTATGATTATTATATTCAGCTATACTTATTTTTATTCTAGTAATATATGAATATATAAATAGGTAGGTGAATTAAACACAAGAGTTCATAAACTTATTTAACCTTTTTTTTCTGTATTTAGGAATCGTCTTTTGTTTATTTCTTTTTTCTCGTCTAGTGTTCATCACATATTATTTTTAATTGTTGTATTAGGCATAAAATAACAAAATATATGTATACAGTGCTCGTCTAAAGTCCATTCCCCCATACTAATTTTTGAACCACCTGGTATATCGCAACGAAATTCGGAGGGCTCAAATAGGAGATGAAAATAAATTTTTTCATGAAAAAATCACAGCTAAAATCCATCTTGAATATTTTTTTTTTAATAGAACACCCCGTATATCATTTCATTTTCGAAATCAGCTCATAATTCTCAACAGTTTTCTTTGATACACAAATTCAATTGTTTTCGAAATATTAACGTTTGAAAAGTGACACTTTGGTCATTTCAAACCCAACCAAAAACACTAATGTTGCTTTCAATCAAGTTTGCACTGGAAAAAATCGTTGTCGCGGTAACATCTTGTTTACTGTCAAACTGAACTTCTAACTGTCAAATAGTCCGTTGAGCGCCTAAATCCTTTTATGAAAAGTGTGATCATGGCTCAGGGTTTAGACGATGAATTTGAAGCAGTTTTGATATTTGGAGAAGCTGAAAGAAATTATCATCTAGCAGTCCGTATGTTTAATGATATATTTCCAGAGAATCCTAATTCGAGGTCATATTTGCACAAACTTTTGAATAAGCTCCAAGCAACTGGTACGCTGGAAGATGCTCCAAGATCAGGAAAACAGAAAAAAAGTTAGAAATTGTTGCTGAAATGCTAATCAATCCGATCAGTCGACGTCTGCAGTTGCTGAATCCTGTGGAGTAAGTTCGAAAAGTGTCCAAAGAGTCCTAAAAAAAGAAATGTTCCATCCCTATGAAAGGAAAATCCTGCATGCTCTCACGGAGGATGATCCAGACCAGAGGGTTGAATTTTATGAGTGGTTAACAAAAACAATCGAAGGAGAACGGGGCTTCCTAAAACGTGTATGTTTCGCAGATGAATGCACGTTTTTTCTTAATGGAAAGGTCAACAAACAGAATGTACGATACTGGATCGATACTAATCCGCATATTTTTAGAGAGGGACATACCCAGTTTCCTAAATAGGTGAATGTTTGGGAGGGGATTTTGGGCAATCGTGTTGTTGGACCGATTTTCATCAGAGGCAATCTTACAGGAGTTCTTTACAGAAATCTTTTAGAAACTGAAATTGAACCTCGAATAAGACAAATTGTATTAAACAATCAGGAAGAGTTTGAAAATTGTGAAATCATATTTCAGCAAGATGGGGCACCTCCATATTTCGATCGCATGGCTAGAGAGTTCCTCGATACAAACTTTCCTGGCTGATAGATAGGTCGCAGGGGAAGTACAGAATGGCCACCAAGATCTCCGGATCTTATAACTCTAGATTTTTTCCTTTGGGGGTATCTGAAGTCAAAAATCTACGCCACTGGATGCCAAATAATTGAAGAGTTAGAACGCAGAATAATAGGTACATGTGAAGAAATAGATGAACAGACTTTTATCAGCGTGAGAAAAGCTATTTATAATAGGGCATTTTATTGTAAAGATTTAGGAGGGGGCCACATTGAACACTTGATGAAATAACTGTTGGGGTTAAATAAAAGTGTTATTCAAAAATAAATTATAATTTTTTAGCTAACTAATTTGTTTTGATTGTGAATTTACAGAACACATTCGTAGGCTTCGAGATTATCCTTAATAAACTCTCTTTACGCCTCTTATTAGCCGAATTCATTAAGAGATTTAACTACAGATTAATAACAACGTTTAATTAGCAAAATGTTTTACCGGAAGTGACCAAAATCCATACTTTATTTTAATCCGGAATGTTACTTTTCAAACGTTAATATTTCGATAACAATTGAATTTATGAGTAAAAAAGTTTGAGAGAAAACTATTGAGAATCATGAGCAGATTTTGAAAATGGAATAATATACGGGGTGTTCTATTTAAAAAAAATATTTTAGATGGTGCTCAGCCGCCATTTTGGAACTTCTGGCTGTGATTTTTTCATGAAAAAGTATCTCCTATTTGAGCCCTCCAAATTTTGTTGCGATATACCAGGTGGTTCAAAAATTAGTAGGGGGGGAACGGACTTTAGACGAGCACTGTATAATTAATAAATAAATACTCCCATGCGCAATCTATGTTGTTTATTGACGTCATTTTGTAGGATTTGGAAAATGTATCTTATAAAGTATGTACACATTCAAATTTCAGTGAATGAACATTATTATTATATTATTATTATATTATTATATAGTAATAGACATAACTGCTGAGCTGCCCTGTTGGCAGCATTGTAAAGATAGTTATAAGTTTAAGTATAGTTAATGAATATTGTATACATGTTTTTGGATACTGAGTTCATAATCTGGTTATTACAAAAGTTATCTTAAAACAACCAACCCCCTTAAGGCTCTTATGGCCACACAGTTGTGACATATGGAGAGACCACCTCTCTCCAATATTTATGACAATATCTTTCCCGGTTTTCCACGGAAAGCTATTGTGACGACGAATTAGAATGAATTCAGCGGAATTAGAAAATTTAATAACGGCTCTAACCCAAGCTATACAGACGAGCGCTATAAGGAGTTCAGATACGTTTTCTGGTAATGAAGAATATCACCATTTTTTTATTTTTACCTTACAATATACTCTATTGAAAATTAAAAAATATGGTAAAAATATTTTTTCATACGTTTTATAGTTTTCGAAATATTTAATTGTTTAGCTAGGCGTGCGACGACGCGGAGTCATCGGCCGCTGTGACGTCACTGTACAACGGTCGGTCAGTGCGTGCTCTGCTTCCGAGCTGTGTGTATGAAGTTTGCGTCGAAAATTGATAAAAATGTCGAATCCAGAAACTAGAAAATCGTGTATTGTGCCAAAGTTTTCAAATAAAACTACTAATGCACCCGAAAAGCTGTTTTTTATTGTTGCTTTCGAACCTAAAAGTCGAAAGAAATAGATGCAAATCATGATGTTCTGGGGTGATTCGGCATTTCACTGTACAAATATCTCTTTTAACTTTTACATATCCAATAGCGTCGTCGTCAAAGATGTTTCTAGCCGATCTAAAATAAAATAAACATAAGTTGTTCTAATATATAAAAAATAGAATACGGTAAATATAAAGTTACTCTACACATGTACTCTGAATATTGGGAAAAAACTTTTCTTCGTGTTTTTGCCTCCTGAACACGAATCCGGAAGAAGAATGCGGCGGTCTCATACCGTTCCCAAGTTAGAAAACTTTTTAAAAAAATTACCTCATTTTCAAGCACCGTTTTCTCGCACAAAAATCACTCAAAATGCCCCTTTTTTTACCAGCATTAACAATACACCCTAAATCACTTATTTTCGGCAAAATTTTGCACAAAATATTGTCGTTTTTATCGAAAAAATCATCCTTCCTACACAGTTCCAAATGAAGAAATGTCATATTTTGACAGATGGAATTTAGTAACTTTGCCTTATTTTTCATGTTGGTGATAAATGAATCCCCGCCAACTTTTCGAATTCAAATGTGAGCAATAGTTTCTCCTTCATTTATGTGTGCAATTGTTGTCGGCGGTGATTCATTTATTACCAACATGAAAAATTAGGCAAAGTTACTAAATTCCATCTGTCAATGTGTAACATTTCTTCATTTGAAACTGTATAAAAAGGAGGATTTTTTCGATAAAAACGACGTTATTTTGTGCAAAGTTGTGCCGAAAATAAGTTATTTAGGGTGTATTGTTTATGCTGTTAAGAAGGAGGAGGCATTTTGAGTGATTTTTGTGCGAGAAAACGGTGCTTGAAAATGAGGTTAATTTTTTTTTAATTTCTCTAACTCGGGAACGGTATGAGACTGTCGCATTTTGTTCGATTCGTTTCAGGAGGCAAAACACGTCAAAATTGTTTTCTCTATATTCGGAGTGCATGTGTAGAGTAACTTTATATTTACCTAAAATACATAAAATGAACTTATCCACGATCACATTAAAAAGGAAATTAATATGAGAGGTTTTTCATCTTAGCTTAATAATATTTAATAGGTGTAGTCGCGTGCATCCTGATAATAACCTACTTTTGATAAAAATATTTCATGGGTTGAAATTCTAAAAAGTTTTGTACCTCTGGTACATAATGTTCAGGTTAGGTTTACTATGTTAATTTTTTGTTACATTACATATTAAAAAAAAAAACAAAATGTAAGTCATGAAACTATGTAGGCATTCTTCCTTCTCAGGAATTTAATGTCAAGTGAGATGTTCATAGTATCAATATGACGTATGACGTACATTTATAAAATACTAGTAATGAGAAATATTTACTCATAGGGATCAAAAGATTTATGATAAAAAGTTAAATGTTATTGAGTAATACTAACTTTTGCATTTTCACTCCTCGCATCTCGGCGGCCAAGAAATCGGAGTTACTTGAAAAATAGTGGGCAACCATTAACCCGTCTATTTCAGGCAAGATATCAGATTGTCCTTTTTCAAAACCGTCATCCATATCTAATATTATACTTATAACACTATTGTAGCACTAATTCACATAAAAACTTAAGTTAAAAACGTTATTGTGGTCGAACATCCGATAGCAAAGCAATGATTGAGTGTACGGTGAGAACGTTGTGTTGTGGATTGACGTCACGCGAGCATGGCGCGCTCACTCGAAATATTTGAATAGAACGGAAACTTAAATTGTCGTAACTTCAACACTACTCGCTTGATTGAAATGAAACAAAAACATGTGTATTTCTAAACATTCAGGCTACACGGTCATGAAGTTTCAAGTCATTTAACAGACCCAGTCACATTCTTCATTTGAACATTAATTTGGAAAAGAATGATGACCGTTCGGAATCGTGGGAAATATATACGAGAAGACTTGGGAACTATTTCAGGCTGAAAGATATTATGCAACAACCGGTACTAAAAAAAAGGAGTTATTAATACATTCTTCAATAGGGACAAAAAATTTTCGAATACTTTGTAACCTTACTAGTCCAAACGAATCGAACACTAAATCTTATGAAGAATTAACAACCATTTTGAAATATTATTTGGACCCCACTTGAAATTTCAGAACAAAATAAATTTTCCAAAATAATTCAAACGGAAGGAGCATGTGCAGCAGATTTTCTGACCAACCTTGGAAGATTCAAACAACCTTCAAACAAACCTTGGAAGATTAAGTAAAAATTGCCAATTCTTTTGTGCACGTGCAGAGCTTCGACTAATGATGAACATATTCGACAACAGTTCATCAGTGGATTACGTGATAGTAAATCATTAGAATGACTGATTCAATTGAAAGCTCCCGATAATACTTTGAAGCGTTGCGTTGATCTTGCCATTTCGATGGAAACAGCTAAAAAAGAATCAAAAGATATTCACCACACTCAATTTCCATCTTCGGTACCAGTATCCCTCTTCAACATCATATTTTTACCGATGTAGTGATGAAAGACATAAAGTCAATGCTTGCAAACACATCAATAGTATTTGTAGTGCGTTTAGGAAACGGGGACATATACAACATGGACAACATGAATAACACAAATCCAATCAAGATGAAACTGACTGTGAACCTGAATAATACATGAATAATTTGGCAAATGACTTTGTTTTGTATGAATGTCAAGATCCACCAGGGAAGTTCATCGTAGAAATTATGTTGAACAAGAAGTTGGTATTGTAACGTAAATAAACTTAACTTGGTTTAACTAATTTATTTAACACTTAATCTACAACTTAATTTATATTACTACGCCACTGTATAGCTCGATGGTATGGGCTCGTTCAGACTGTCCTCTCCCTCTTGAGGGCGGTCTATTTATCTCCGATACAGCATTCTCGATGTTTCGAATTCTTCCAGTTGGCGACGGCATGTTCCAATTGTTTCCAATATTGACCGTTGCATTACGCGGAAAAGGGACTGGATGGTTCTCGAATATCTCCGGGGATGATCTCATCGCTGTCGACGGCAACATGTGAGGCGACAGGTCCGGCCTAGGTTCGTTACATTGCCCCCTTCTTAAAGACATTTCGTCCCGAAATTTCATCCTTGGAGTGTGACGATATCTGCATGACTCCCCATATCTGCACCGTGAAGTTCGATGGAAGTAACACTCCACGGTCTTCATGATCAGTCGTGGAAGAGGGTTACAGCAAACCAAAATCTTGACGCCGCTGGATCTGAATATCGCCTCCAGCATACTTCTTATGACTCTCCAGTCCAACCCATCAATACCACAGGACAATTTTGGAATTGCTAGATCCACCAGATTCTGGTCCACCATAGTATCTCTTAGTTTGGTGAGACTCTTCCAGACATCTTCATAGGACGGTTTATCTTGGGAATGCCTCTTGGTAACTAGGTAGTAGATGTTTCTCTGGCCTTTCTTCAACTGTAGCACCCACCAACTTCTGGATTCTGCTCCCGCAGTGTTTGGAGTTGACCAAATTTCTTGGAGAACACTACGGCGATGCCCTGGACATTCGAAGATCTTCTGCCACACAGTGCGCTAGTGCGTAGTCAGCAGGCACCTCGAAAGGTCTCGTGACTCCTCTCTAGTAACCCCATGTAGAACTTTCTGCCCGTTTGAATACAAGGACATAAACTTCTCGAACGTCATATCATCCTCCGGTGGCTGAGGGTGCGAACTTGGTCATGGTTTCCAGCGTAAGGGGCCAACCTGTTGAAATGGACGACCCTTGGTTTCCCTCGGGTGGCTTATGGATTCGGTACACAAGGTCGTTTATCCTTTTCACGATCTTATACGGGCCTTCCACGAGTTCCGCAACTTTGGTGATAGTCCACGACGACGTTTGGGGTTGTACAGCCAAACCAGGTCATCAACCTTAAATCCTCCAGCGTCGGCCTTGATGTCATAGGTCTTCTTCATTTTATCGCTGGCACTCTGGATGTTCAACCGGACTCGTTCGTGGATGTCGTCCATTCTCTGCCGAAGTTTGCTGACGTAGTCCTCTCCCGCAGTGTCTTGTCCTGGCGGTATCCCAAACTTCAGGTCACAAGGCAGTCGCAGTTCTCGGCCCATTATAATACTAGCAGGAGTTTGACCGGTGGACTCGTGTACTGCGGATCGATAGGCCATCAGGAACAAATGAAGATACTGGTCCCAGTCTCTTTGATGGTCAGAGACAACCTTGGACAAGTGGCGGTTGATCGTCCTGTTCATCCGTTCCACCATTCCATCGGACTGCGGATGTAGGGCCGTGGTTCTTGTCTTGCGGATGTTCAGCAGTAGACATATTTCTTGGAAAGGTTGGATTCGAAATTTCTGCCTTGATCCGAGTGCAGCTCCATTGGAATACCGAATCGACATATCCACTCTTTCACCAAGACGTCGGCGACGGTGATGGCTTCCTGGTTGGGCAGGGCATAGGCTTCCGCCCACTTACTGAAGTAGTCCATTGCCACAAGGATGTATTTATTCCCGTGGTCGGATACGGGAAACGGGCCGGCGATGTCAATGGCGATTCTCTCGAACGGGCTGCCTACGTTGTACTGACGCATCAGGGGCCTTGGGGCGTATTCGAGGTCCATTGCTAGCAGCGCATACAGCGCACTTCCTGCACCAGTCCTGGACGTCAGCTTGACAATTGGCCCAGTAAAACCGTTGCCTCTCTTTCTGCAGTGTCTTCGTCACTTCCAGATGTCCTCCGGCGACTCCATCATGGATTTCCCGCAGCACTTCCTCTCTTCTGTTCCTGGGAACAATTGTTTGGCGTCTGTCTTCCCACCAATATCGGCCTCCAACACACGTTTCAGGATCCCATTGTCCAGAATAAAGAGTTCCATTGTGCCCAATAGGACTTAACAGCCGGCGAGTAACCTGCGACTTCCTGCCATGATGGTCTTCGATTGCCCTTCTTCCAGCTGACGACTAAGCCAAGGTCAGGGTCTCTCTCTTGGTCTTTCTGGATCTTGCTGTCATTCCAGTTGTCATCCATTGCCGCGGTTCTACAAAGTGTTGCTTCTTTCTCTTCTGCTCGTCGGCAATGTGGCAATCATCTGGACATGGTCTTCGCGACAAGGCATCTGCATTCTTATGGCTAGTTCCGGCTCGATGTTCGATCTCGAAATCGAATTCTTGGAGTCTCTCGATCCAACGTGCTACTTGACCCTCAGGATTTTTGAACTGTAAGAGCCATTTGAGAGCTGCATGGTCAGTTCTCAACAGGAATCTTCTTCCATACACGTACTTGTAGAAGTGCTCCACTCCCTTTACAACAGCTAACAGCTCTCGCCTGGTGACACAGTAATTGCGCTCTGGTTTGCTGAGCGTCTTGCTGAAATAACCAATGACCTTCTCCTGCCCTCCTGGATCTGAGATAGGACAGCTCCAAGTCCCACGTTGCTGGCGTCCGTATCCAAAATGAACTTCCCGTTGGGTAGGGATAGCTCAGAACAGGTGCGTTAATCAAAGCTCCTTCAGCTTCCTGAACGAGTCTTGGCTTCTTCGGACCACTGGAACTTTGTTTGACCTTCCGTGATCCTGTTCAGTGGTTTAGCGATGTTTGCGAACCCCAGCACATATCGGCGATAGTATGTGCACAAACCAAGGAAACTTCGAAGTTGGTGAATGTCTTTTGGGATGGGCCAATCCTTAACAGCTTTGATCTTCTGGTCATCCACTGCTACTCCTCCCCTAGAGACAACGTGGCTGAGGTATCGTACTTCTTTTGGAACAGGTGGCATTTCTTAGGGCTCAGCTTCAATCCGGAGTTCCTCAATCGCAGGAATACTTCCTCCAAGTTTTCACGTGGTCCTCGAACGATCTGCCGACCACAATTATGTCGTCGAGATACACTAGACACGTGTTCCATGAGAGTCCCTTCAGTACTGTTTCCATCAATCTTTCGAATGTGGCGGGAGCATTACAGAGCCCGAATGGCATAACGGTGAACTGCCACAATCCTGAGCCGATGGTAAAAGCAGTCTTTTCTCGATCTTCCTGAGCGAGTTCTACTTGCCAGTATCCACTCTTCAGATCAAGGGTCGAGAAAATCGTGGAACCAGCCAACGTGTCTAGGGTGTCATCTATTCTCGGGAGAGGGTAACTGTCCTTCTTCGTGACATTATTAAGTTGGCGATAGTCTACACAAAGCGTGTCGATCCATCCTTTTTCTTCACCAGTACGACGGGAAAGGGGACCAGGGACTGTCAGATGGTTCGATAACTCCTTCTTTTCCCATATCGCTGACTATTTTGTCAGCCTCTTCCTTCTTGGCAAGAGGAAGTCTTCTTGCTGATTGCCGGATCGGTCGGCACCCCAGTATCAATCTTGTGCTGGACCACATTAGTTCGACCCCTTTTCCTTGTCCGGTATCGAAGATGTCTTGGTACTTTTGACTAAATCTCTTAGTTTGGGCTGTTGAGGCTGGTTTTATGTCTTTGGAAGAGATGGCAACTAATTTTTCTAGTTCTGTGGGCAAGTTGTTGGGTTGGCTAATCGTACCTCGTACGCCCGGATCACAGATGAAACTGACGAGCAGTGCCCTAAAATTGTTCCTTTCTTTAAGGTCACTGGAAAGTAATTGACATTCATGACCCTTACCGGTACAAATTTTTCAGCACGTAACAGGGTTTTCCCTAGGGCAATCCCTCGTCAATTTTCTCATCATGAAGTTTGGGCTCGAACATCATCACGTCTCCACTGCTCGCACTCCCGTCAGGCGAGCCTCAGGATGGTTTCAGCCCTCTCAGGTACGCTTATATCTTCAGCCAACAGCACACGGATCAACTCTTCACTTCTCCCATGAAGTACCAGCTCTTCTCCGTTGACACGTAGGACGCCGTCTTTGAAATCAATTCAAACCCTCTGGAATTCATGATGTCCATTCCGATGATTGCATCGTCTTCGATGTCCGCTACAAGTGCCTGATGTTTCACTTTAGTGCTGCCCAAAATTATTTCAATCGGTAGCTCGCCATATACAGTAGCTGGCTCCCCTGTTGCTGTGCGTAGCTTCAAGTTGTCAGTTCAATTCGTTCCGGTGTTCTGGCAAAGGAAGGTCGAGAATTGTCCTAGTCGCACCTGTATCTAGCAGCATGGTGCAAGGCTCGTTATTGATGAGACCGTCTACGAAAACACCTCTGTTCTGTCGTTGCGGATAGCGACATATGCGTTGTTAACCAGGGCTTGCTGGACACAGGCCGACGATTGCCTTCTCGTCGACCTTCTTTAGTTTTCCTGCATCGGAGTCGTGTTTTCGAATGTTGGACATTTGCTACGCACATGTCCAATTTTCTCCAATTCAGCATCTTATCTGTCTTTTCTCAGGAACACTTCCTTAATCACTTTCCTTATGGCAGCTTCCAAATTAGCAGGCTCCTGTGAGTCTTCCTCTATCATTCGGACTTTACTCTGGCTTTTGCAAGATTGTTTCGCTGCCTCGAATTCCAAAGCGCGTGCCAGTGCGTCTACGAGATGTGTTGGACGGGCTAGTGTCAACGCTTGTCTGGTTTCTTGGTCACGGAGTCCATCCAGGAATGCTTGAACCGCTAGTCGCTCCATTACATTTTCTGGTGTGGCTGGATATGCGAGACAGACCAAGCGTGCAATGTCAGTTTCGAGATTCTTGTAAGGATTCGCCCGATTTTGGCAGCGATTTTTCAGCTGGGAGTGGTATACGTGTTCCAAATGGGCGTGGCCATATCGTAATTCTAGATGTTTAATCAGCTGATGATTGTGCCTCGTGTTCTTGGGCGGTGAGAGTTTGTAGAATATTTGGCGCTTCTCCACGTAATGCAAGTGTCAGTGCTACAGCTCTTTCCCCTGCATTCCATCCGTTTGCTTTGGCCGCTGCTTCGACTGCCGGCGGTAATTTGCCCATGGAGTTTTCCGTCGAACTGGGGCGGCTTCATGGAAAGCTTCCCTATTTCTGAAATGACCTTGACATCTTTTATACCCTCTTGAACTTTATCCACGTTCAAACTCAAGTCCAGCATTGCATTTTCGTTAACCATCTCTGTGGAGGACGCACTATTAATTTGTTTTCCAGCTTACTGATCGTTTCCTTTATTTTATCTACCTCCGTGTTCATTTTGCTCCCTAATTTTATCTATCTCTGTCTCAACGGTTCCCATTCTTTCTTCTAGAAATTTAGCCACACCACACAATTCTATTTTTAGGCCTTCAGTGTTTTCCAGGAACTTCTCTTCCAGGCTTCTTGAATTTTCTAGAAGCTTCTCTTCAGATTTCTAGAATTTTCTTCCAGGCTTCTTGAATTTTCTTGAAGCTTCTCTTCCAGATTTCTAGAAGCTTCTCTTCAGATTTATAGAATTTTCTTGAAGCTTCTCTTCCAGATTTCTAGAATTTTCTTGAAGCTTCTCTTCAGATTTCTAGAATTTTCTTCAAGCTTCTCTTCCACATTTCTAGCATTCTCTTCCAAAGTCCTCGAATTTTGTTGCAGCTCTTCTTTCAAGGATTCTATTATCGGACTCAAATCACCTCCAGGAACTTCGAATAAAATGTTTCGGGGTCCTCACCTTCTTGTATAAGTCCTTCTGCAAGTCTTTCCTGGAGTACTTGCTTTTACCTTTGTTTCCAGTTCCCTTTCCTCCAATTCCTGTTTCAATTCCGCTACCTTCAAATCCCAAGGCGCATTTTCTTGAACACATTTTGTCTTTGACGAGGTATCAGTCTGTTTTACACGAAAAGTTTATCAGTTTGTTAAAAATTCACTTCGCGAATTCTTTTCCACGGGCCACCAGTCTATTGTCTGTTTCACGCGAATAGTGTAGCAGTTTATATTCCCACGCACAATTGTCCACTTCGCGAAAACCGGGCCACTGTCTATTTTTGGGCGTACAAAAAGGTCTATCAATTTATTTTTCTGACTATCCACTCCACGATCACTTGTTTATTTTCAAAATCTCACTTCCGACACCAATTGTAACGTAAATAAACTTAACTTGGTTTAACTAATTTATTTAACACTTAATCTACAACTAATTTATATTACTACGCCACTGTATAGCTCGATGGTATGGGCTCGTTCAGACTGTCCTCTCCCTCTTGAGGGCGGTCTATTTATCTCCGATACAGCATTCTCGATGTTTCGAATTCTTCCAGTTGGCGACGGCATGTTCCAATTGTTTCCAATATTGACCGTTGCATTACGCGGAAAAGGGACTGGATGGTTCTCGAATATCTCCGGGGATGATCTCATCGCTGTCGACGGCAACATGTGAGGCGACAGGTCCGGCCTAGGTTCGTTACAGTATTTTTTTAATGGGATACAGGGGCTGCTGTTTCAACAATGTTCGAACAGCAATTAAAATCATTATTTCCTGAAGAACCAAGAAGAAAATCTAATTTGCTCCTCAAAACATATACTGGAGAAATTATTAACATTCTGGGATATGCAAAAATGCAATTGAATTACGGAAATGAAGTGAGAAATATCAATCTCTATAGAATCTGTGACAGAGTAGATGCAATCTGTGGACGAGAATTGATGAAATGGGTGAAATTGGATTTACAAAAATTTTGTCAAATTCAAAATGATTTCCAGCACACAAAGAGCATACAAAAATGTCTATTTTGCAATGGCTTGAAAATGAATTTCCAAACGTTTTTGAAAAAGAGGTAGGAAGAATAAATCATTTTGTCGCAGAATTGTTAAAGAAAAAGTTGATGCTTAAATGGATCGCCTAGAGGTACTAGGAATTATTTCAAAAATTGAGTAATTGAATGGGGTACTCCAATTGTGCTGATTATACTATACAACACATTGAAGATATTTTCGTCACAGGAATGAATGGTGGAAAAATATTCTCCTCATTAGACATTAAGGAAGCATATTTACATATGCCAATGTCATCTGACAAATGCACCACAACCATCTAACGTGTCGGAACTGAAAAGTTGGTTAGGTCTGGACAATTATTATGGAAGATTTGTCAAAAATCTAGCAATCAAAATACATCCGTTGTACAAATTGCTGAAAAAAAAGAGACTTCTGGTTTGGTCGAAGGACTGTGCAAACTTATCAAAGAGGAACTAACATCAAATGAAGTACTGTGTCCATATAACCCGAATCTTCCACTGGTTCTAGCTTCAGATGTAAGTCCATTTGGAATTGGAGCATGTGGAAAAGAAAGGCGTATGCCTCCAGGACCCTATCGGCGGCAGAACGGAATTATAGTCAGATTGATAAAGAAGCAACTGCAATATTTTGGGAAGTGATTGAGTTCTTCAGATACTGTTACGGAGAAAAAATTGAGTTAGTTACCGACCATTTGCCTTTGGTGTCCATTTGTAAACCAAAAAAAAAACTATGTGCAAATTTTGAAAATGGCACTCAATGATCCTGAAACTCTGAATTTGGAGTTATACAATTTTCTTTTACAGAATAGGAAAACACCTAACGCAACAACAGGGTTATCGCCATCCTCTTTATTGATGAAGAGAGAGAAATACGGAAGGTCAGAAGGAGTAGTCCGTAATTATAACGAGAAGGAACGGAAATGGAAACTTGCAGAAATATTGAGGAAAGTCGGTCCAATGAATTATCTTTTACGCGTTGATGGACAGATATGGAAGATACATGCTGATCAGATAAAACCAAGTATGCCATTAACCAATGAAAATAATCCGAAAGCCAAAATAAAAAGGACGGGAGGTTCCGTTATCACTCTTCCAGACAATTCAACTGAAGTAAGATGCGATTAAAAGTTTGATGAAACAGTTGATGAAAATACTCGTCAAGGACAAAGAAGAGAACATAGATTTGATGATACAAATTGCGTTTGTAATGAGGACGAATCTGGTGTTGGAAATTCTGGAAATCAAAAGTCAATGATTAGAAGAAGTAGCCGGATACGAAAACAACCTGAAATATTTTTCTACGACTGATCGAATAACATGGGAGAATTGTTATATATTACTCCATCACTTATTCTTCAGTATATATATTTCATACACATTGTATGTAGATATAGGATTTTTTTACATTGAGTTTTCATGTATGTTATTAATAAATGAATATTCTCATACTTCTCTGCATTGAAGATCATTAGATATACAAATTAATTGCAAATTCGGACTCTACGACCTCAGAAACGCTCAAAAACGTGTATATAGTGTATAAATATGCCTAGGGGAGATACTTTGATATACTCACTTTTCTGCCGCCATCTTGGACGCCATTTTCAAGGTCATGCGTCAATTGGACTTGGTGTTTATGATTTTTTTATAGCATATTGAACTTCAATTCATTTGAAAAAATAGTTTTAATAATTGGCTGATTCTGAAAAAAAGTCGAAATTGATGTCCTTGATCAATTCTATAAACCAGGATCGTCAATTACGAAAAGTTGTTTTTTTTTTAATAAAACGACTGTTCTAGATGTACGAATGTATGGAACAAATTTATTTTTTATATGATAAACAAAAAAGATATGTCCAAGAAAGTACCCTGAAAATCATTCCCTCACTATGTTCCAAGCGCTAAATTTGAAGATAATCATTAACTTAAAACGTAAAATTCCTAACAAATTGTTTATTATCACATTTTTTACTTATATAGCATAGTATTGACTATACCTATATGAGTTCATAGTTTAATAAAAGCGAATGGAAATATATTTAAATATAATTCAAAATTTGTCCTTAAACAAATTATCATTCCCTCAACGTCTTGTAACAGTGTGATTGGAGCAATACTTCGAGGCCTACCACGCCCCACTTCAATTTTTCTCGTAGTTGGCAACATTGCCCTTGAATATACACCAGAGTGGATAATTGAAGAAATGATGTTTTCTTAAAATCAATTCGACAATGAGTTTTTTGAATATTACATTTTTTAATCTAATTTCCTCATGTAATGTTATCGAAAGGTAAGCATTTTTTAAATTAATAATCATAGTATATTTTCATATGTTTTCGATAGAAATAAAGTACTGTTTACAATTCGTAAGAAAGTAAGGTTACGTTCCTAAGTTTGTGGCATTATTGTTCCGTTTTGTCATTCCCTCATAAAAATTTTCAATGAGGGAATGATCTCAGTGTGGGAATGATGTATTTTCTAATAAATATAGAATACTTATATTTGTTTGATTGGTTTCAGTACCCTGAACGTCTATAATGTCGAGAAGTAGAAAATCAACAGCTGCAGAAGCAAAGCTGAAGGAAAAAGTGTATGACAGGAAGCGAAGAGAAAAATTAGAAAATTGTCCTGAAACTTTGGAGAAACTTAGAGAAAAAGAAAGACTTAAGTATTTAAAGAAGAAGGAAAAAGGTCAGGTCAAGTCTGTAAGTGCTATGAGTTCAAGAGAAAGAAGGCAGAAACAGAAACAATGACGATTAAACAGTTCAAAATACAGGGAGAAGAATCAAAATGTGCGTAAAAATCTAGAAAGATTGATGAATGAGACACACCTGCCAGACCAGTTTCACCAGCAAAACCTAGTTCACGAGTAAATGCTGTTAAAAACGAAACTGTTGCTTTACGACGAAGGCGACAACTAAGAAATCGACGAGAACTATTGTATAGAAAAATAGCAAAGTTAGAAAAAAATTTAAAAGAAGAGGTTAGGAAGAGCGAAAAATATAGAAAAAAGTACACGCGGTTAAATGACCGAATAAACACATCTTCACCTTAGGCAAAGGTCAAAACCCTGATAAGAAATACAAAGTTACCCGAAACAGTAAAAAAAAACTTATATTTTCTGAAATTATCACTGAACAATTAGCACGATCTTATGCAAACCTGAAGACCCAAAAAAATAAACAAGCATACTATACAAATTTTAATTTAGATCCTTTAAAAAAACACAAACTTATGCATTATTCTAAAACCTTTTTCAAAAATCAGAATAACAAAACAGGTAGAAACAGAAAACTTAAACCAAAAATTTTGAAAGTAAAACACGATATTATTGATTTCTTGGAGAAAGATGAAAACTCTTGAATGTGTCCGGGAAAGCGTGATTTTGTTAGTTCTGGAAAATAACTAAAACAAAAGCGTCTGTTAACTGATAATATGCGCAATTTGCATAAAAAAAATTTAAACTCTGTTACTTACAGAATAAATTTGTCAACATTTTGTAAGTACAGGCCTTTTTGGGTAACTTGGGCAAACCTTAAAGAACGAGACACGTGTAAATGCGTCGTTCACGCAAACATGGAACTAATAATTTCAAAATAACATGAGAATAAAGTCATCTTACATAATAATATTCCAAGTTTGTTATCTGATATAACATGTGATATTTACTGTACTAAATGTTTATTTCGAGAATGTATAAATTGTAGAGACAAGGCTCTAGAATACAACCTTTCCCAAGCTACTAAAACTGTAACCTACCGACAATGGATGTACGAAAACTCAACGTATGAAAAAAATGGTGAGACAAAAACAGTGCGTAAATCTTTGAAGAAGGAAATAAATGTCACTTTGCAGGAACTTGTTTTAGTATAAGAAGAGATATTAAAATCATTCTTACTACATGTAAGAAATATTGCACACCAATATCAAATGATGACACAGTCAAAAAAAATTGTCAACAAATGAAGTGCTCATCCACATTGATTTTAGCGAAAATTATTGTTGCAAATACTGGGAAGAAATTCAAGCAGTTCACTTTGGTGGTGGTCGGCAGCAAGTTACGCTTCATACTGGCGTGTTATATTTGAAAAATCCTGATGATACTGTAAAAGCACAATCTTTCTGTACTCTCTCTGATAATAATCGACATGAGTCAATAGCAGTGTGGGCTCATCTTAAACCAATATTCGATTGGCTTAAAAACCAAAGACCGAATCATCCATGCATGTTCACATTCTAAGTGACAGCCCAGTTAGCCAGTACAAAAAAACAAATTTGTTTTTCACATTGTTCTCATCATTCGAAATATTTTACTTGGAACTAGTCTGAACCTGGTCATGGCAAAGGAGCACCAGATGGTGTTGGTGGCACCTTAAAGAGGTCTGCCGACCAAGCCGTTGCTGAAGGGAAAGATGTGACAGATTTAAATGTGTTGAAAAATGTTCTGAGTTCAAAGTGTCCCTCAATAAGCATTATTGTAAGTACAGCGGATATTAATTATACGGATAACTTGATAAAAAAATCTAAGTCTATTTCAACTTTTCCCGGCACTCAAAAAATCAGTCAATTTGTGTTCTCGAATGATGTGCTTGAATTTAGAACTCTATCTTGTTTTGACTGCGTTGGAAAATGCCAACATTTTCATCTTGGTTACTATAAAACTTTTGAAGTATCGGATAAGGACCACCTGCAGTATCAACGCGACGTAAAAGAAGTTAAAGTAGAAAGTAATGTGAAGATATCGAAGATTACTCCTTCTGAAAAAAATACCTATGGATATAAAGTTGGTGACCATGTCCTTATAACATGGAATAACGAGGTCTATCCTGGTAAAATTCTTTCATTATCTGATGATGGGGCTTTAGTACGGTGTATCAAGAAAGGATCAAAATGCCGGAAATGGCCGACAGTTAAAGATGAAGAACTTTATGCTTGGCCTGACGTTCTTCGAATAATTAAACCCCCAAAATTACTTAGTCGAGGTTGTTATTTTGTTAAAGAAGCCGATGAGAAAAAATAAAAACTGCGATTAGATTGCATAGAGACTGATAACTGATAAATAATATTAGATAAGTAAAATTGCAATTTATGTTCTCTGTTCATTATTTTAAATACATTTAAATCAATCAATAAGTCAATGTGTTTTGTTTGTAGCAATTAAATTGTTACAGTATGGATTTAATTATTATAGTATTGCAATAAAACAAATGATTGGTGCATTATAGAGTTTTTAATTATTGTAGAATCATATTGAGAATCATTCCCTCACGAATCTGTCATTCCCTCATTTTCGAATTTAAAAAAAAAATTTATGTTCAATTCAAATTCGAAAAAGTTGGGGACCACTATAATATTTTCCTCCAAACAAGATATATACTACGATTTGAGCAAAAAAAATTCGATCAAGAGTTAAAAAAAAACTGATCAACTCGATAAAGGTATTTTCAACCTTTTTTCAGAATCAGCCAATTATATTATATACTTTGTTGAAGATTTTCTCATAATATTAGTAATTTTGACACTTATGATTCTGATTTTTACCATTTGGAGCCAAGTAACACTCAAAATATTGGCTTTACGAAATACTTGCAGGGAAAATTCATTTTTAACATTAACATTGCCTTTCCAGAAAGCAAAAAATAATTAAATATGTTGTTTATCAACGAAGATAGGACATAGCGGTCATCACAGCCATACGCAACAGCTGCGAGGCTGACACCATAAAAATATTGAACCACATAATTTTTCTAAAAGAATGACACCACTCAACCTTTCCTTCATTAATTTGCAAACGAAATGTCGTTATTTGACTTTTTGCGCCCCAACTATTACGAGTATTTAGCTTTTAAAAATGCACAATCACAAATTTTCACTTATAATCTCCCTAGAGCATGAATTATTACAGGAAATTTTTTGAGTACATGAATTTTTTCAAAATTATCACAAGTCGCGAAGCGACGTGGGATAATTTTCTTTAAAAATTCATGTACGAGACAAATTTCCCGCAATCAATTCAAGCACGAGGGGGATTTGGTAAGAAAAATTTTATACCGGAATTATATTTAAATAGAAAATATTAAGTAAATATTTATTTTGACGTTATTCACAAATGAATAGGAGGCTAAGTGTGTAATGAGAGTTTTGGGGGAGATTTTTTTCTGATTTTCCCCATTCCCTCGTAAAATAAATTATATAACATCAGATAAACTATTATGTAAAATTAATTGATTCAATACAATTTTCTTACTAGGTTTCAGGGAAATGTTAATATTGACTTTTTTCCTATTACAATCGCTTCTATGGGACGTTAAGCGTCCAGATAGATTCCTTGATGTCTGTCCAACGTATATTTTGTCATGACATGGAATTTTGTATATAACATTTGATTTTTCTAAAGTTTGTAATTTGGTTTTGGTTTTTGTAAACAGACTGTTGGTAGTTGTCACGATGCGTTGTGCAAAAAAGTGACGTGTGGACTGGCTGACCATGTCATCTCCAGTAAACATATCATGGATTATAACCAAGTAGAAGTACTTTGCACAGAGAATAATCTACACAAAAGATTGTTCAAAGGAATGTTTTTCATTAAGAGTGATGTTAACAGTATGAACAAGAAAACAGATTTGAATAATTTAAGTAATATCTACAACTACATTCTAAAACTAGAACTCTCCCCTCCACATACCTACAACAATGAGCAATCAAACAATGAATAATGCAATTTTGAATATTTCGAATCATTTCCACTACTAAAATTATAAATTAGAATGTTTTTTCCTTCTGAATGTTCATAAAAAATGAGTTACCCAAATCAGTATAATAATTTGTTAGATAAATATTTTTCGTTTCCGTGTTGGTTGGTCATACTGTTGGCATGACCCCGTTAGACACTCCATGACGAGGACAGCTGACAGTTGACAATCGGGTTGTTTCCGTCCTTGTTCCAATCTTCCTCGAGCACGAGAATGCCGATGGCCATGTTCAAAGTTAAAAAAACGTTGAAATTTCAATTGTTAGTATTGTGTTTAGTATACCATTAATGACTGTAAGAATGTTTATATGTAAATGATTGTCTGTTTTTACTGCAATGACGCTGATTTCTACTATAAACCTCAAAGTTTAGTAAGTTTTCCTAACCTATATTTTTTATGCAATTGTTTTGCTCATGATCAAACTGTTTTTTATAGATGTCTTGATAAAGGGAATAAACATCAAGATCAATTACCATTTTTCTTAAACTAGTCAGTCAAGACTACCCTTCCACACTATATATATATATATATATATATATATATGCACTCTATCTGTCTATCGTACACGTCATAGATGCGCGGGACTTTGTAAACACAACAGAGTGTATATATATATATATATATATATATATATACTCTCTCGACTTCGTAAACACAACAGCGTATAGGTTAGAACACGCACGGCTTGCTAAATACATACGCATTGATATTGTAATATTAAAATATAATTTGCTTTTAAATTTATTAAAGTTATGACGCGTACACTTGCTAAACACACAATAATGGAGAGATTATAACGCGTATGACTTGGTAAGCACAATAGTAAAATGAGGTTATAATGCGTACTTGCTAAAAATACATAAGCATTTATTATTGTCTGTATAAAATATCTACTCACCTAACTCCATCAGCAATATCCGGAACTTGTGCAGAAACACTGTCAGGATTCATTATTGTTATTATTTTTTATTATTTATTATGTACAAAAAACCTGTATACACTCAACAAAAATAATCGTCGCGACACCACACTGTTCAATGTGAAATAGAAAGACGAAACGAAAATAACTGGCTTGCTTTCTATGAGAGAGAGAGAGAGAGAGAGAGAGAGAGAGAGAGAGAGAGAGACAGACAGAGAGACAGACAGAGAAACACGCGCACGCCGCACGGCTTATAACCATAGCGAAAGTCTCGTTAGAACTTTTGGTCTCAATTTATTCCGTCTAGCCCTCTTTCGCAACGCGCGATAAGGAACTACGTTCCAAAAATCGAGGGGTGGACTACCCTTTACACTTAGGGGCATGATTTGTGAATCTAAACCATCCAGGGCGCGACCCAAACGCATACAAAAAAAATTATTCAAATCGCTCCAGCCGTTTGGCAGGAGTTCAGTGCCACACACGTACAGTAGAATTATATATAAAAAGATTTAAAATATTAGAGGAAAGAACTTTACTCCATGTTCCCAGAATTAGTATGAAAAACTTGAGAGGTGTCAAGGGACACCCGGATGGAACGAAGTTCCTTTCGATTGATTAGTGAAGGAATTGTGATAATTTTTTTTTTTTAAGTTATAATAATATTTTTATATATATATATATATATATATATATATATATATATATATATATCACTCTTCTTTTTTTACACTATAATGCGCGGGTTTTTTAAACACAACAGAGTGTATATATATATTTATATATATATATATATATATATATATATATATATATATATATATATATATATATATATATATACTCTCTCGACTTCGTAAACACAACAGCGTATAGGTTAGAACACGCACGACTTGCCAAATACATACGCATTGATATTGTAATATTAAAATATAATTTGCTTTTAAATTTATTAAAGTTATGACGCGTACACTTGCTAAACACACAATAACGGAGAGATTATAACGCGTATGACTTGGTTAGCACAATAGTAAAGAGAGGTTATAATGCGTACTTGCTAAAAATACATAAGCATTTATTATTGTCTGTATAAAATCTCTGCTTACCTAACTCCATCAGCAATATCCGGAACTTGTGCAGAAACACTGTCAGGATTCATTATTGTTATTATTTATTATGTACAAAAACCCTGTATACACTCAACAAAAATAATCGTCGCGACACCACACAGTTCAATGTGAAATAGAAAGACGAAACGAAAATAACTGGCTTGCTTTCTATGAGAGAGAGAGAGAGAGAGACAGACAGCGAAAGTCTCGTTACAACTTTTGGTCTTTATTCCGTCTAGCCCTCTTTCGCAACGCGCGATAAGGAACTACGTTCCAAAAATATTTTGTAAAGTTAGCCATGGATTTGACATTCACTAATCCTGTCAATCAATATTTTATTCGTGGCATTATAAGTTCCTCATAACATTGTATACAATCATAAGTTAGTAAAAAAGTTATAATAAAATGAACTTTCAATCGTATGAATTGTATTCCTTTTGCAAAGAATCACAGCACATTTAAATGACCATAAAAATGTAAAATATCTAACATACCTAGTGGAAGAATCTGGATTAAATCCTGAGCAAGAAAACTTATTTAAAGATATTGGCAACATTCTGCGTGATATTGTGCCTTCTTTTGGACACAAATCTAATACTCAAAGAAATAAACTGGTGTATTATTTTTATTTTATGAAACACAGGCATATTGTTTCAAAAAAACACCGGTTCTGTGTTTTATTCTCCACTTAGGAGAGAGGAGGTAGAGGTGGAATTTTTGAAGAATTTAAAATTAATTAATGATATTATAGAATATACACCTTAATGATATTATAGAATATACACCCTTTATTATAGAATATACACCCTTAATAAATTGTTGTAATATTTCCAACTTATAAAGTAAGTAAATAAAAAATATTGTCAATATTATTTCAATATTATTTTTGTCTAATTATAATATAGCTGTCATGTGCCGGGAAATGTCCATTTATTAATTTTACGTCTACATGCTAATGTGGATGAAAAATTTTCAGAAAATTACCATAGTAACAAGGTCGAAATAAAGCATCTGATTGGTTGAAAATGACTGGTATAAAATTTTTAGTACAATCTATATAGGGTTGGGAATCTGTATAGGGTTATAAATCTGTATGGGGCTAGGAGACATTAATTTATGCTTTTCAGTTGGTGATATCTTTTTTCATTTTAATAATTATTTTCTGCTTTTTAGTTTTGTGTGAAATTTTGCAATCGATTGAACATCTTGGTGAGATTATGGCAATCAGTTTTATTGTTTTTTTCTTGAAAAATTGAAACCTGTTTCGAAATTTGTACCGAACAGACTAACAAACAGATAAGAAAGTGAGTTGACATTGCATTGTCATCCAGTACTGAGCTATAATTGACATTTCAAGTCTCTAGCTCTTCGGGAAATTAGTTTAAAATCGATTGTGGAATTTGTAAAATAAGACGAGAAATAAGTTTTATATCCTAAAATAAAATAAATGATTGACAAGGTGAAAAAAGGAAGAAGTGATCTTCATAACCAGCGATTTTATTGGATAAATAAAAGAATACTACTACGTGACTGATTACAAACCAAATTACTGGAATAAAAGCAATAGGGAATAAAACATTCAAAAATTAAAAAACGAAGGAACAAAAAACAAATTAAAGACGGAAAGGTAACAATTTAGGACAGAAACAGACAATGATAAAAAGTAATATAAAGAAAACAATAGAAGAAACCTAGGACATAGAAAAAAGGAACATTGAAATCATTAGTTTGATCCAGAATGTATAGATTCAATAAAAATAAAAAGTGACTCAAGAATGAAATGGCATGAAGTAAATATCAACATCCACAATTGTACGAGATTCCTCTATAGATATGTGGAAAGGAGAAAATATTTTTTAACATTAGGCTGCATATCCAAAACTAGCCATAACTGGACTTGATATAAATGATTCATTTAATCATGCCCTAACCAATGGGAAAAATACGCATGAATGAACTTCATTACCATGCAAAATTTGAATATTCAACGTTCATTTCCAATAGCTTTATTGTACGGATTTTAGGAACATTCTATAAATTCTGAATCAATACAATTTGGCTGTGCAAATATGATTGATTTTTTGGTATTTCCTCTTCTTGCGATAAGATAACATTCATTATTCTGTTCAAATTATTTGTAAATTGTATCGAACCAAAATCTACAAGGAACGAATTTGTATTCACGACCTCGATTTACAAGGTGAGTAAATATTTGAAGATACTGTGAAAGTTCTATACATTGGAACGAATATTCATCTTTATCATTGACGGAACCCTTTTACTATCCTGACTACTTACTCTCTGGACATTCTGATTCTCAGGAGTGCAGTTCTAGGTACTAATAAGTGAAGTGAGTCAACAGTTTGAGCACGTTCTGGGAAAGTAAATAGAAATTATTCCTTGGTATGTAGTTTTAAAATACCCTAGTCAATTGGATGTTTGGCACAACAATATATTTTTTATGTATTTTTAAAGAACTTTAGGGAATATTATTTCTAAAATAAATTTTCTTGGTGGTGCCTTTTCCATTTGAAATATATTGATGCTCGATGAAAAAAAAATCGTATGGGTGGATTTAGAGGTTGAGTCTGTTAAATTAATATTGCAGAAACAGTTTGGGGTAAAAAAACGGACGACTCATGAATTTGTAAAAAACTTTTTACCAAAAAATTAAACCGACGAAAAAAGCAACTGAAAAGCAAAAAATAAAATTAACCTTTTTAGTCTCAATAACTGAGTTCCTGAACTAATGTAAGTAACTAATTTTCAGTCGGCGCAAACAACCATATCCATTAAAAAATAATCATCAAAATAGGACTACTCTTAAAGTTATGCGTAGTCATATATAAAAAAATATATACCCGTCGACTAGATAACCTCCTCCTTTTTTTCATCAGTTAAAAATAGCAATTGAAGACTTATCCCCTAAATCGCTGAAATTGATTATTTGATGATATATAGAGTGACTTTTCCTGATTAAAAAATAACTGAATTCTCCAAAAATTCGAAGTGTATCATTCAAATGCTGCTGCTGTACTTTCATAAACAGAATGCTTTGAATTTTGGAAAGAACTCCTCTTCGTTGAGTACGTTTAATATTGAAAATATGACAGAGGAAAAAAAGTACGTTTCCCAAACATAAAATGTTTGAAATTAAATGAAGCTTCTCGAACTGTACAAGTGATGTACAGGGTGTATCAACGATGCTGGTGAACGATACTTGCTTACCTATTTGACATAAGAAAAATGTCTCAAATAGAAGTTATAGAAAGCAATGAAAGCTATGTTTCAAAAGACTACCAACATACAGGTGTCCGATAAATGTGTGACTCATCAAAGTTTTTTTTAAATAAAAGCACTTCATATATTTTCATTCGATTGAATTCCCTTGGAAGAGTGTTTCTCTAAAATATGGGGTTGATGGATTTATACCAGGTGGTTCGAAAAGTTATGGTTGTTATGGTGGGATTTATATAACAAAATGGGTTCATTCAACGCAAATATCTCAAAATCAATAATTTGGAGTAAGAAAATATTTCCCAAATCAAATATCCTCGAAAATGTTGTATTTTCATTTTCGATTCATAATTTTACCCAATGGCGCTTTTTCCTATACAAGGCAACAAAACTAGGGATCACTTTTTCTCAGTTTTTTAAATGAAACACGCTGTGAGCTAAGACCATGCAATAATACTTTACACTATGAGCTTGCAGAAAATGTAGGGTTGCCACTTGATTTCCATTGATAAGTATATTATTCTTAAGGAATATATGGAAAAGTCATCGTAACAGCAATAACGATTTTTTAATTCAATTCTGGAAAGTATATTCAAACAATTTAAAAGCGTAAGTTCACAGCAAATGTTCAAACAATCTCTCATTTCAAGTTAGCACAAATTGAGCCTATCTGCAATTGCTCTTCGAACTTCAATTCTGAGAGATCGGGCCAACCAAAGGAAAACAGATTTGTTGTCAATCAAAAAAAAAACATACTGATCCCAAAAACTCCATCAAAAGGAATAGTATAGCCCGAAATCAATATTTATAATGACAAATTGATTAGGTCAGAAATAACAAAATTCTTAGGTACATTCTTGTACTCGAATCTATCATTCAAAAATTGCATTGACCATATGAGCGAAAAGGTAAATAGTGGATTGTACGCCACCCTACAAATTTCGTTAAGTATTAATCCCTCCATAAGAATCATAACTTGGTATAAACCCATACAACCCTATATTTTCGAGAAACTCTCTTCCATGGGAATTCAATCAAATGAAAATATATAGAGAGCGTCAATTAAAAAAACATAACTTTATCGGACACCCTGTATGTTGGTAGTTATTTTTGAAACATGCTTTCATTGAGACATTTTTTCTTATGTCAAATAGGTAAGCAAGTATCATACACCCTGTACATCACTTGTACAGTTCATTACTATTCCATATATATATATATATATATATATATATATACCGGGTGAGTATGAGATATGGAGCACCCCTATTTTTGAGAGAAATAATCCGATTCTAAGCACGAATATTTAGGAGGCTATTGAACAAAATAAAAATGTGATTTTTGAGATAAAATAAATTCTGTAGCACTTCCGGTTTCGCCAGAAATGATCTGAGTATTAGTTTTCAAATAGAACACCTGTACATTTTCGCATTTTTGAAATCTAGAAGCAAATTCTGAACATGATAAGCAAAATTTTTAATTTTTTTTTTTTTTTTTCAAAATTTTTTTTTTCAAGAATGATGATTTTTTACATGTTGAACGTTTCTCTACGATGCCATGTTGTCCGAGAAAATGAAATTAGCATTTTAATTTTCAATACTTTGCCACCAGCCGCTGTTTGAATGTAAAATCACTTTTTTTGATTATCTCATGTTTTTAAATGACATCTCTATGGAAACTCCTGCAACAGATGTACTATTACAAAAAATGTACCAAAAGTATTGTGGCCGCTGGGCTAATAAAATCCCAAAAATAACATTATTTGAAATTTCTTTACTATACCAATAAGAATAGTTAGCAAATTTGATGTATGTATTTCTAATAGATGCATACTCCAGAAAATGTAATGAAAATTCTGGTTTGCTACCAGCAGATATTTCATTACGACTATAATTCATTTTTGAAAGTAATTCGTCTTCAAAAGACTAATTACTAGTATTCCCATGATGGACCCCTTATGGTTGATAGGAACACAGAAAATTTCACTATCCATTTTCACAGATTCTGAAAGTGTTTAATAGTTTAATCTGTTTCAATAAAGGTATGTGTTTCCATCGTCAACTCCCAAATTTTGTCAAAGTCGCCTTTGGATAAAAAAATAAATGAATATCTGCTGTCAAATAAGTATCAATACGAAATAACCGTTATCTCAGTCCAATCATTATTACTTGTCATGGATAAATTCAGCCAAAATGAAAAATTGACATGCTTTTAATTTACGGTGAGTGTCTGAAGAATTCTACGGCTGCATCAAATTTATACAGACGGAGGTTTCCCGGTTGAAGACATCCGGTGGGACATACTTGTGAAACTCAAACGTCAGTTGAGACAAGAGCCAAACAACCGACGTATTCGAAATCGAAATGTAAAAAGTAATAGTCAGCGAAGATAAAGAGATAGACGTTCTAGGATATGTAGAGGTAAACGACTTCTTCAACACGAGAATTATCTAATGAATGTGACGCAAGTCAATCGACTGTACAGAGAATTTTGAAAAGCATAAGTTTCGCTCGTATAAATATCCGATACATCAAAGGCTTTATGGTGGAGACGATAAAGAAGACTTGAATACTGTCGATGGTTTCTCCATAATGTTCGCGAAAATCCTCAATTTCCTTTGAGAACTTTATACTCAGATGAAACAAGATTTACCAATAGAGGGCTCTTCAAAGGAATGATACTCGATATTGGACACAGCAGAATCCAAGGCTTTACATCAAGGTAATCCTCAAGGAAGGTTCAGATTTAACTGGTGGATGGTATACTTGGAGATCGATTCATTGGGCCAATTTTTTTGATGGATCACTTACTAGAGCGAGGTACCTAACGTTCCTTCGGGATGCTATCGGCAATCATTGACGACCTTCCATTGGTTCTGCAAAATTTCTATTTTCAACAGGACATTGCCCCCCCCATAATCATGGAATGGTGATCAATTCCCGGGGTAATTTAAGAAATAAACTAACCCTGGTCCCCAACCCCAGGTCCCCAAAAACCCCGGACAATTTAGGAGAACTAAAAAGTTAATCCCAGTGAGCCCCCAAAAAAAACACCCGTTTCAATAATTGGGCCCCCGCAGGGGGTTAAAAACTTTTTTGGGTTTTTTGAGGTTTTTTTTTAAAAAGGGCCTTAAAAATGCAAAAAAAAAAAAAGGGCCCATTTTGGAAAAATTTTTATATTTTTTTTTTAGTAGGATGCCAAAAAAGGGAAAAAGTGATAACCTAAAAACACAAATTAAAATTTTTAATTTTCCGTTTTTTTTCAAATGGTTTTAAAAAAAATAAAAAAAAAAGTGATTTTTCCCTTTAAAAAGGGGGGTTTGTAATTAAAAAGTAATTTATTTTAAACGGGAGGAAAAACGTTCAAAATTAAAAAAACTTTCCCCTTAAAAAAAAAATTTTTAAAAAAAAAAAAAAAAAATTTTATCATGTTAAATTTTCTTTTTAAAAGTGAAAATTAAAATTTCCATTTTTGAAAAATATATCAGATCATTTCTTTGGGAAAAAATGCTCAAATCAATTTTTTGTTCAATACCCCAAATTTTCGTGTTTTAACGGAATTTTTCTAAAAAAAAGGGTTTCCCCTCTCTCGAAAGCGGTAGGTTTCGAACCCTGGTTAGAATGCCGGGATTTATATTCATCGGATTTTTTAACGGAAGGTTTGGGGTAAGAAAGATCCCCAAAATTTGAGGAAAGTGATCAAAAACCCAGAGGGGGAAAAATATGTTAAAAAATTCCCCTTGTTTTTTTTTGGGATATTTCCCATTTTTATGAAATTTTTAGTTCTGAACCCGGGGAAATTTGGAATTTGTCGTTCCGGCTCCCATTTCGAGACATTTTAAAAAAAAAAATAAAAATTAATTTTGAGAAGATTAAAAAAAATTTAACCGGCTCAACTCCTTTAGGGGTTTAGCCAGGGTTGAATTTATTTCCCCCGGGAATCTGCCTACTTTCGAGTTTTTTTTCCTTAGGGCATATATAATATATATATATATATATATATATATATATATAAATTTTTATTTTTATATATATATATATATATATATATATATATAAAAATTTCTTTGGGGTGCAGTCGGGTTAAAGGGAAAGTAAACTTGGAAACGTCAAGTTTTCCTTTTTTTGCCTTCCCCAAAGCTAAAATTATAATGAATAACAATAAAAAAATAGTATTAAGGACTCTAAATGGAACAATAAAAATTTAAAACAATGAGGAAAAATAAAAAATTTTTTATGACAGGACAATTGTATAAATTTTTAAAACAAGTTGGAAAAAAATTTTAAACGAGGTACCATTATTTTGGTTAATTTCGAAAAATGTGTAATTTTAAAATTGTTCAAACCCCTTTTTTTTATTGATTGACTATTAAATTATTAAATTTCCAAGGAAAAATTTTTTTCTCAGCATGTAAAATTTTTTTGTTATAGTCCATTGGGTTTTTTTTTCTGTTCCAAAGTGGGATGGATTAACGTTTCGTTTACATCCCCTATGGATATGACGACTTTAGACTTTAGGTTTCCCAAAATATTTTTTTGAACAATCCCTTTCAACGAATTTCATATACAACATCAGACTTTTTGGGTTTTTTTATGGGACTTTTCACTTTTGTGTGTAATTTTAAAATAGTTTTTATTTTTTTTGCAATTTTGAAATTTTCATTCTTCAATACATTGATTGATTTGGGAGAAGTTCATGGATATGTAGGATCTAAAAGAGAAGGTTCTATTTCATTTATTGGGAGTTTTTGGGATCTTTGGAAGACCAATAAAGTTTGTTTCAACTTCTAATGTGGCATGTACCAGTACCATGTTTTTTTTTAAAAGAATATCAAATTAAAAATACAAACAAAATAAAATTATTTATTTCAACAAAAAAAAGGCAACAAGATCAAACGGAACGGAGTTTTAAAAATGCTCGAAATGACCACCTCCAACCATTAGACAGAAATCAAGTCTTGGGCTCATAGACTGGCGCAAACGTTGAAATATTCCTGGTGTGTTTTGGATTGTCCGCAGGCTGCAAGATGTCTTGAATCATGCACAGATATGAACCAAGGACTTTAGTCAGTCCAAGGGGTTCAAGTCTGAGATATAGAGGGAAAAAGGGTTTAGTTCCTGCTCTGCCTATCCAACGATTTGGATAACGTCGTCCAAGCTGAGAGCAGTTATGCTGAAATGGAAGGCGCACCATCGTATTTGCACATTGTGGTCGAATAGCTAGTGGGAAAATTTTTGAAAAAGGAAAGCTGTCCCGGGGAAAACTTGTATGGGTTTCACCAGTTAGCCTTTTTAAAGGTAGAAAATAGGTCCAATAATACCCCCAAAAAAAAAAACTTTTATACATGACAATTTCGAACTTACATTAAACAACAGGTTGGCGTAGCGCCATATTTATCAAAAAATTTTATTTCTGGCAACGAATAAAAGCGCATAAAAAAAATATGGTCTTAGAAACCACGCGAGCACAGCAGAGGGACAATCTGCCGCCCCAATATTCTAGATTTGGATTCAATTTTTTGATCGGGGTCAGATCAGATCAGGGGTTTTAATGGGGGGAAAATACTCAGAGGTAGTAGAAATATGGATAATGTATAGTTCCAAAATTTCGAAGGGA